>SZWC01003546.1:171365-194740 GCA_023375785.1 Penium margaritaceum
CAGTGCTGACGCCTCTCGCCCATTGATATGGGCGAGCGGAGTGCGCCGTTCATTCTGCTGGTTGAGTTCAGACGTCCAAACTTGAAAAGCAAGGCTGTCTGTGGCAACCTGGAAGATTGGCCCAGCTCAGATGCAACTTAGGAGGGTGTGTTTCCTGGTTACACATCCTTGGCACCGGCCAGTAATCCAGATCCAAAATGACAAGAAAAACCAAATGCTGTCTACATGAAAAAATAGAAAAAGGTGGGAGTATGGTACATGAATTCCGACACCTTGTACAAATTTCTATCAACTAACAAGCTTCTCGTTCCACTTAAGTGCATATGTGGACATCCAATGTGTGAAACACTGTCCCCACTACTGCTGAGTTTCAATGAAAACATAGACCATTGCCTCCTTCTCCCAAATTCAATTTCATCTCTTCGAGTGCTGACAGTGTGTGGAAGTATGCTTCTTTACATTGTTTTCCATGGTAATCGGCAAGTTACGTTAAGTTGTGTCACGTAATCATGCTTTTCTCTTGTGCATGCAAATAGTCAAGGAGCAGAAATGAAATCGTGTACCATAGCTTGTCCCATTCTAGTTGCGTAAGCATTCATTTTGTGTAATGTTGTGGCCGGGAAGCATTGGTCGCGGGATCAATGCCACACATTCAGGAAAGGCAATCATACGGACGGCTTTCAGGAATTTTTCGTTTGGTGGGTTGAAAATTGCTATGGTTTCCATAGCAACCATGGCATTATTCAACCCACAAAACAAAAAATTCCTGAAAGCCGTCTGTATGATTGCCTTTCCACCACATTTGCAAGTCTCTGTTTATACCATTTACCTGGCAGTCAGGAGTATGATGTAGCACGTGTTGCGTTAGAATCATGAGCAGTGTGATGGATGCCTGAAGAGAGAAATCTCTTCAACAATCTTCTCTTCATATCATGGCAGCAGGAAAGACAGCTAGGAGGGTCCAATGATTTTTCAAGGATCAGCAATAGCAGTGACTGCTGAAGAATCAAGGATGCAAGGAAAGTTAACTGAGCCTTTTATAGCCGTGGAGGCAGTCTCCACCAGCATTGGCAGTAGCATATGTAGAAATGTAATGAAAACTGGTATTGGTCGCAGAGATGATACCATAGCCATGGACCACATATCCATGGAAGAAGCAACAGAAATATCAGCAATAGCAGTAGCAGCTGCATATCATGGATCGTTGTTGATTGCGATGCTAACAACTGCAACAATAGCCGGAGTAGCGGAAACAGTAGCTACATCAACATCAGCAGCTAAATTTGCTGTTGCAACCACCAATGATCATGGATCCTTGGTGGTTGTAGAAGCATCGGCAGTAACATAATGAATCCTCTTGCTTGCGCAGAGGATACAACACCAAACTCTGGCTCAAGAGATCGGGGGTTCTACCCCTTGTGGCTGGCAGTGATACTGCCGGCTTGTTCTAGGCAGCTCTGTATCTGGGCAACTCATCTGCCTTGTTTCACCTCTCTGGGCAGTGCCAGGGGCGCATTCCCCTCCTGCCTCACCTTGAGGGGCAGCTCTGGGAGAGTCACCCCATCTGCCAGTTGATAGGATCTGGAGTTGCAAAAAAAAAAAAAGAAAAAAAAAAAAAANAACTCATCTGCCTTGTTTCACCTCTCTGGGCAGTGCCAGGGGCGCATTCCCCTCCTGCCTCACCTTGAGGGGCAGCTCTGGGAGAGTCACCCCATCTGCCAGTTGATAGGATCTGGAGTTGCAAAAAAAAAAAAAGAAAAAAAAAAAGAAGAAAAAAAAGAAAACTGACTTCAGAACACTTTGCTTAGAAGCAGCTATGGCAGCAGCCACCCCCATAGCCTCACATCATGCATCCATGGAAAGTTTAGCATCTGCAATGGAATCATCATTGCCAGTAATGGGAACCACAGACTCATGTGCAACAACACAAACAGCCACAGTGGCACTTTCAGGTGGAAGATCCATGGCAGCTGTGGCAGTGGAAACTTTTGAAACCGTAACATTAGTAGTAGCAGCTACAACAGCAATAGCAGAAGTAGAAGTAGCGGTAGCCGCTGCAGCTGATCCTGCTACTACTGCTGCTGCTGCTGCTGTTACTGCCCTTGCAAAAATGCAACTGCTACTGTTGTTTATCCTACTCTTGTTGCTTCTGCAACTTCAGCTCCTATTACTGCTCATGCTATAGCAGCAAGAGTAGCAATAGAATAACTATTTGAAACAACAGAAACTAGGGTAGTAGCCAATCAGTATATCAGAGATCATTAGTGAAGAATGTTCATGCAACTACCTTGGTGCCATCTTGAGTTTACGCCACTCAATTGCGTGAATTCTGTCGTGAGTGAGAGTTGCATTAACAAGCCCAAATTCACTCTGCATGACTCCATCTGGTTGGGGGAGTTTTCTTAGTGACTAGCTCCTAGTGCCATTTTCAGCTTGAAATACTAGGTAGCAGGTTGGGGCAGCAGTGTTGTTAATGCAGCATGCATGCTTCCACGCTCGTTGCTTAGTCTGCTGCCCCCTCAGTCTGCTGCTCTAGAGTCCAAGTCTAGGTGCTCTGGGTTTGTTACTCAGAAATGCGCGCGCCAGTGTCAGCACCAAAAAACAGCTGAAAAATGGAAGTAACTGATTAGGAGTGAAGAATGCGACACAATGGGAGACCCCTCCAAGAACTAGCCTCCCCTAGCTCTGTAGCTCTTGTTACTCAGTTCACCAACCAATCAGAAAATAGCTCTATTTTCAGGCAGCGTCTATGCTAACCCCCAGTAGCAGCAGTGCCAGAAAATCATGAAACTCGGACCCACGGCATGACATTGCGCTACAAACGCAATAGTGCAGTCAAACATGACGCTGGACACGTGCAGGCAGCATATGCAGTGAAAGTGCCTGCCGGCGGTACGACCGTCGAGAACGTCTACCAATGGAGCTGAGTACGAAGGAGGGAGGAGGCTCCAGTGAACTGCGTGTAGGCTTCGGCGTGCGACGGCTCCACCGGATGACAGTCCATCAGCGTCGCGTCTCGCCGTCAGTCATCTGCAGGCCGATGTACACAAGCCGGGAGGACACAACAGAGTACAAGTTAGAGATGTGACACATAAACCAACACTCCCCCACGACTCACAAGCGTAGTGCACATGGACGGGCAAAGAGTACGGACACCAAAGAGGACAGGGAGAGAGAGAGAACCTCATGGACACATACCAACTGCAATCACAGCTTTCTTGAACGAGTCACGCTTCACTGCCTTGGTCAGAAAATCAGCCAACTGCCGTGCTGTCTCAACCCACACAATGCTGATGCTGCCGTCATGCAACAACAAATGCACATAGTGATACTTGACATTGATGTGCTTTGTGCGAGTGTGGTGCATGCCTTCATTGTCAGCAATGGCCATAATACTCTATTTTCACACTGTAACGTGATGGACGAGACTGACTGACGCAACTAGTACAAGAAGCGGTGCATCCACACGCTCTTACACATGCAAGAACCAAGGGCCACATACTCAGTGTCAGCAGTGCTGCCCGCAATGCAGCCTTGTTTGCCGCTGTGCCAGGATAAAGCCGTTCCACCAACAAGAAAGGAGAGAGAGAGAGAGAGAGAGAGAGAGAGAGAGAGAGAGAGAGAGAGTTTGCATATGCACCTCATGACTGTAACTGTCACTCAAAGGTGACTGCAAAGAGGTTAGGAGTTCAAGGTCAAGTACTCAAGTCTTCAGAAGTGCATAGAAAGTGAACCGTTTATTTTCACAAGCTGCACCCCGGAGGAGAAAAACAGACTTCTACAAAAAGTTATTGAGATTTTACAACAAGGGAAGCTTTGCGGAAAACTCTCGGAATGCGACTTTGGTTGCCAATCGATGGAGTTTTTGGGCCACATCATCGGCAACGAATGAATCACCATTGACCTAAAAAAGGTGGAGGCGGTCGCTGATTGGCCGACGCCTATAACTGTTCAGAAAATTCAAGTATTTTTGGACTTCTGCAACTGCTACCATCGATTTGTAAAGGACTACGTGCAAGTGTCTGCGCCTCTCTCCAATCTCACTTGAAAAACCACCGAGTGGAATTGGGGGGACAGAAAACAAGAAGCTTTCAACACTTTGAGAAACACTGTGTCCTTGACGCCTGCCTTACTATTGGCAGATCTTATGGTGGACTACATCATGGCCACCTACACGTCCGATCAAGCCATTGGAACCATTCTCCTCCAACACAACGAGGGTGGGGAACAACTATTTGCATACATGTCGCAACAACTACACAGGCCGGAACTCAACTACACGGTGTATGAGAAAAAAATGCTTGCACTTGCTCACGCATTAAAAAAATGGAGGTACTACTTGGAATTTCGACAATGCATTACCTACACCGACCATCATGCGCTAATACATCTTAAGACGCAGCCAAATCTGATTTGTTGACAAACTCAATGGATGGAGTTCCTCCAGTCTAACTTCGACTATGACATCGAGTACCAGCCTGGAAAAACTAATCCAACAGATGCTCTAAATTCGCGACCGAGTTTAACGGTCAATATCAGCACTTTTCTTTTCAAACAAGACCCCTACCTAGCGAGCCTACTTGCGAAGGGTTACGAGGATTTTGGCGGGTATGACAAGACCAAGTTTTGGTTCAACGATCCCTACTGGCGACAATGATTCACTCACCAGATTCTCGTTTCACCAAAGGAGGAGCTACGAAGAATGCCACTGGAAGAATGCCACCACACTGGTCAAGGTGGGCACTTTGGCGAGGACGAGAAAATGAAAAAGGTTGCAAAACAGTATTGGTGGGACAAGATGCAGACCAACGTGACAACTTTCTTCAAATCATGCGACACCTATAAGAGACAAAAACATCGTTCCACGTGGCCACCCGGCCTACTCCAACCACTACCTGTTCCAACAAAACTATGGGCAGGCATCAACATGGACTTCTTCACAGGATTCTTGTCACTCCCGAGGGATATGATGACATCCTCATTGTTGTGGAAAGATTCTATAAAGTGTCGCACTTTATTCCGATGATGACCACCGTCACCGTCAAAGTGATAGCGCGGCTGTTCTCAAACAAGATCGTACAGTTGTACCACCTGCCACGTACCATCATCAACGACAGAGACGGCTGCTTCATTAGCCGTTTTTGGCATAAATTGATGAGGTGTTATGGTAGTCAGATCCAGTTATCAACAGAATTCCATCCTCGCATCGACGAGCAAACCAAGCGGACCAATCAGATGCTCGAACAAATCCTCCGTACTTTACGTGTGCCCTTCGCTACCGATTGGGCGACTAAACTACTGACCGTCAAACTCGCATACAACTCAGCCACTTCTACTACAATAGGTGAAATTCCTTTTAAAGTGGTGTACGGCAAACCTCCCACCACATCACCTAGATTAGGGAGTTAGAGAAACATCCCTACGGTTGACATCCACCGCACGGACTTTGCACGCATTTGGGAGGAGACACGACGGTCTCTTGCAAATACCTAAGCAGCCATGAAGCCAGTGGCTGACAGACATTGCACCAATGATGTGTTCAGTGTTGGCAAACACGTCCTCCTTGGCTGAGCGAACATCAAACTCCAAGGATAGGACTTTGCAAAGCTCAAATCCTTGGTGGTTGGGGTCTCTTGAGATTGAGCAAATGCAAACCTACGTTGTTACTCGCCTTCGCCAACCTGAAAGTATGGCAATTAATCCTTTCTTCCACATCAGCAAGCTCAAACACTCCTAGGATCCCAGGAGAAACTTCCCCGGCAGAGACATCGTACCTCCACCTCTGGTACAAGTGGGTGGGGATACGGAGTACATTCTTGAAGATATCCTTGGACATCAACGCCATAGAAAAACGACAGAGTATCTAGTCAAGTGGCATGGCTACGATGCCATGCAAAATAGATGGGAATCCTACGACAACCTATGGGACGTCAACCATCAGATCGACAGCTGCTTTTGCCGACACCAGCCTATGTCCAGTAGCGCGCCAGGACGTCATGGTTAAAAGGGGGAGAAGTGTCTTGTCCCTGATTTACACGAGTCCCTGAACTCCGCGAGTGGGAATTTTTGTCATTACATGTGTAGCCCACCGCGCATCGACCTCTGAGTTTTTATGCAGAGGGCATTTTGGCCAACTTCCCCGACCTCCGGTGTTCCGTTCCGAAAGGTTCTAACTACTTCGACCAACTGCAAGAATGGTCAAAAGAAGTCTCGAGAACTATGTCAATGTTTTGATATTGTTCGGTCGACTCCTCCACGACACTGGATCTTTATAAAATTGCGTTGCAATATTCTCGAAGCCCCCCCACTTCTTGATGGAGCTTCTCAAAGCAGCCACTCACTATGTGACCTCGCATGTGTCGCTCGGCTCAAGCGTCGAGGACCCAACGTATTCCTCATTCTCATTCTTGGCATTGTGTATATGTTCTTGACTCACTTGAAAGTATTAAAGTACACTCACTACTTGATTCAAAACATCCATTTGTCCTAAATCCTTGAATCCTCTTCTGTACCTCATCTCTATGAACCATCCACGTTCCGCTTGGCCTATCTATCAAAGAACAATTACTACTAATGATAGATTACTGGATACATTGCTCTTGGGGGCCGGGTTATCACCGCATTTGAACGCGATGACCAGTATTGCCGGATCCATCAACATTGAAGCTTGTTTTTGAGCGGCGGTCAACGAGAAAGCCCGCCAGCTGTCGGCACAGCTGGAGATAGCCGTGCTGCTACCTGGCTGGATATCTTAGATAACTGCTTGCAGGCATAACACACTGGGAAACACATAGAATGATTCTGTGAAATCCTAAAACCGTACGCAATGGAAGGACTACATGATGGGAACCAGTTCTGTTGAGATGTTATCTTTTCTCAAGTATGCTACATAAAATATCAAGTTTTTTCTAATTTGGTTCGCTACCCATTGACTGTCATGGGCAAATGCCGGCCAATGATGTTGTCGGATTGAGATTGAGACATAGCCGACGGGCCCTGAGATTATCGACATTGGCCGACCGGGCCCTCTAGATGCTCAGATCGCTTAGGGGGACAAGGGGTTCGTCAGATATTGAAATGGGTCCCTGTATCCAACCGCGCAAGCAACCAGGGCTCCTAGGTCAAAGTGCCGAAGATAACTCAAGTGTCCGTATTTCCCCAATCGTCCTTTAAGAAATAGCCTCTACCTATTTATAATCTATGTTCTTCCCGGTTTCAAATCGTTCTGCTATGTATGGAAGGAGAAGCGTCAGGGTATGTTACGTACCAGACGTACACAAGTCCCTAATCTTTCCGAGTTAGCATTTCTGTTGTTACACAAACAGCCCATTGCATCGCGAGACCCGCGATAATCACTCCGACAGTCGAGAGCAAACTGGCCAACTGCCCCGTCCTCAGTGGATATTCCCGAACCTTCTGACAGCTTCCACCACTCTCACGAACCTACGATCAGAAGTATCACGACCTTTTGGTCAACTTCTTGATGCACCAAGAAAAATCTGGATTTGTAGAGATACGACCCCGACTATGCTTCATTCGTAACTCAACACTTGTATATATATTTGATCATTTTGACACTTGTCATTGAAGTACAGTGACCGCTAATTGAAAATTGCTCAAGTGTCCCAAGTTTGAAATTGTGTTTTGCCTCGCAATGTCTACCTGTTCACCATCTACACTCCATTCGGCGTAACATTTGGTACCAGAGTGCAGTGGTGCTAGAGAGGCATCTGACTACGTTACCCAACCGGAGGACTACCTTGCACAAGCCGTCAGCGCATCTCGCATGTCTAGAATTAGCAGAATTTGCAACTACAACGTGAGGCAAGTGAGCGCAACCGACGACCAGTAGCAGGTATTTAGCGACAAGTTCGGCAATGGAGGAGCAGAATGTGCCAATGCACGCAAACCCCAAGGAAACAGTGAATGCTAGCGTGGCAGGCTTTGCAGCAACTGGAACAACCTCTACAGATTCGGCGACCAATCCGGTCACGGACCTGACGGTGATAAACCAGCCACCCCTTTGGACAGCCTTGACGACGCCAGCAGGGACAATAGGTGGCACTAAACGACAGGCATAGATCAACAAGGAGCTAGCAAAAATTATCTTTGCGCTCAAAGGAATCAACAACCACATGCTCCAACAACTCAATGTTGCGATGGAAGCTCTTCGCAACACAAGCGTGCGTGAAGTGGTCCTCGTCAAGAGGAATTCCCAACTCACAAGCAAACCGGAAATTTGTCCGGCTCCACCAGAATTGTTTGATCCTCCAAACTCAAAACGTCCAACGGTTTGGATGTGGCTGACGAGTTTGGAGATGTACTTCACCGCTGCTGGGGTCAACAAAGACCAAAAGAAAATTGACCTTACGGCCGCGCTTTTACGTAGCATGGTGTTAAGTCGGTGGTCTGACCTAAAGACCGTCCAACGGCAACAGGAGACCGGTGGGGCCTCATCGACGGCCCATGGCGCCCGTCTCACATCGTCGACCACAGGCGTTCTACGCTTGGAGTAGATCAACCCGCAGTGGCAAGATGCACAAATGCCACAAACCGACTAGAATGAATTTTTGCACGCAATGCTCACACGCTTTTGACGGCTGAACGAGAAGTCCAACAAACGATAAAAACTCCAACGTCTACATCAGTAGTCCAGCGTGGCAGAGTCACGCGGAGATTCCGCAAGATTATCACCGAAGCAGACATCACCCCCAAAAAAATTTGTTTTCACTACAATAACAGCCTAAAGCGAGATATCTGACACCTTGCCGCGAATGATCGGAGCCACAGAAACGATCGACAGGGCCGACTAGAATCCTCAGATCCAGGAATCCTACGGCTGGCGACCTCCTAACCACAATCATCGTAGAAATAGAAGAAACCAATCGGCGCACTCCTCGACTTCGATGGAAGTGGACGCCGTCGACCAGAGAGATACGCGAACCTGCTATAACAACAGAAAAGTCGGACACATTGCTCGCAATTTTTTGAACAAGTAGCAGGCACAAAAGGGGGGAATTCGTACAAAGATGAGTTGAGAAGTGGTAGAGGGCGAGAGTAAAAGGCAGAACTCTTGTCCGGGAGGAGAGATCTGCGCCAAACGGTTGTCCATCTGAACGGTCCACACCACCGTAGAGGGTTTCTAAGATTGCAAAGTTCTACGAGGGGTATGAAAATGACCAACCGGCGATATTGCTAAAAGCTTAGCCTCAAGGATGCAAAATTTGTAGACCGATACTGACACTATTGGATGGAGGAGCGTCACACAACTTCGTAACCAACGACATGGTTTTCATGCTGGGTTTTTCGACCAAACCAAGGGTGTTCGAAGGAAAATTCGTCAACGGGAGACTACAGATACAGAGACTTCGAAAACCATTACGACTACAAGTGGGGAATGCATGGGATGTAACGGTTTGGAGACCTTGTCGAATGAGTGATCACAAAATCACCCTCGGACAAGATTTCCTGCACTGGCACAATCCGCATATCAACCAACACAACGGCGACAATTACGTGGAGACCGACGGTGCCAAATGACAACTTCAGCGTGAGGGACGGAAGCCGCCAGCGGAAGCAGGAGAGGTGGAAGCAGTAGAGGAAACCGTGGAAGCCGAGAAATGACAACCAATGCACCCGATACTGCTCAACGTGGCCAAGCACTCTATTCAACGAGGAGCTTGTGCATGGCTCATACATCTCAAGCCAATGGAAGAAGCGGAAGTAGTAGAATCTGAATCATCATCGGCCTCATCAGCCTCATCGGCATCAATGAAGTTTGCCATGGCACCTGAAGATTTTGCACCACTCAACCACGAGTTTGCGAGCTTCTTCCCCGACAAACGCACGAAGATGCTACCTCCTCAGCGAGACATCGAACATCACATCAAACTGAAGCCGAGTAGCAGACACACCGTTTGAGGGGCCTATCATATAAGCGATCACAGGCTGGCCAAGGCAGAAAGGCAGCGCGGCAAGATGTTTAGTGAGGGGTTCATCCGCCCATCCACGTCACCATACGTCGCACTTGTATTATTCGTAAAAAAAAGAATCTGGCGATATGCGGATGTACGTGGATTATCGGGTGTTGAACGATGCTACAATCAAGAACAGCTACCCTCTTCCCCGAGCTAACAAACTTTTCAACCAACTCCGAGGGGCTCAGATTTTCAGCAAAATTGACTTACGCAGCGGATATCACCAGATACCCATGGCAAACGCCAACATTGAGAAGACGACATTCCAAACCCGCCACGGGCACTTCGAGTTCATGGTCATGCCGTTCGGACTCACAAATGCCCCGACGACGGTTATGGCGGTAAAAGACAACATTTTCCATCTGTACCTTGACGATTTCATCGCGGTGTACCTCGACGACAATCTGGTGTATAGTCGCACCTCGGAGGAGCACGATGGACATCTCCAAAAAAGTTGTCGAAGTTTTACAAAGAGAGAAATTTCTCAGAATCCTCTCAAAATTCGACTCTGGTTGCTTTTGGGTCACGACATCAACAACGGACACATCACCATGGATCTAAAAAAAGGGGCAGCAATCGCTGATTGGCCAACGCCAACCAACATTTGAGAAATTCAGGTTTTTCTCATTTTCTGTAATTACTACCGGCGATTCGTACGAGACTACGCCCGAGTGTCAGCGCCTCTTTCCGACCTCACTTGAAAAGAAAACGAGTTGTCGTTGGGAGACAGTGAACAAGAAGCGGTCACCTCTTTGCGGAACGCTCTGACCTTGGCGCCAGCCCTACGATTAGCAGATCCAACGGTCGACTACATCATGGCGAAGGATGCATTAGACCGAGCCATTGGCGTGATTCTTTTGCAAGTCCATGGCAACCACGGACAGCCGGTCGCCTACATGTGTCGAAAACTAGGAGGACTATAACTCAACAATGCACTTCATAAGAAAGAGATGATGGCGGTCGTGCACGCGTTCAAGATGTGGCAATGCAATCTGGAGTGTCACCGATGCATCGTGCGTACCGACCACCACGCGCTAAAAGTACTTGAGGAAGCAACCAAATCTCAGTCGACGTCAGACCCGATAAATGGAGTTCCTTGAATCCGGGTTTGACCATGAAATTGAGTACCGGCCATGCAAAATCAATCTAGCGAGTGAACTCAGCCGCCGACCAAATTTTATGGCTGACGTGGCAACGCTACAGCTACAGTGAGACCAGTACCTCAAACGACTATTCGCGCAAGGCTACGACCAGCACGACGGATGTGATGAAACAATGTTCTGATTTGATGCACCCTATTGGCAACAGCGTTTTACTCGCCAAGTGGTCTTTCCCCCGAACGACGAACTTTGCCGAATGCTACTTGAAAAATGCCATGACACTGGGCTAGGTCGACACTTTGGAGAGAACACGACATTGAAGAAGCTGGCGAAAAGATATTGGTGGGACAAGATCCAATCCGACGTGGCCAACTTCTATAAAACCTGCGACACTTCTCAGATACAAAAATCTCGTTGCACGAGGCCACCCGGACTTCTGTAGCCGCTTCCTGTTCCAAAGAAACCATGAATAAAAATCTCCATGGACTTCATCACCGGATTATCAGTCACGCCGGAAGGATATGACGATATCCTTGTGGTCTTCAACAGGTTTTCTGAAATTTCCTACTTCAACGACCACCGTCACTGCCAAGGGAAAAGCATGGCTGTCTCTAGATAATATCGTGTAGCTTCACGGCATACCAAGAACCATCACAAGCGACAGAGACGGTCTATTCACCAGCAGTTTTTGGCGCGAAGTGATGACTTGCTACGGAAGCAGAATTGAACTTTGTACGACGTGTCATCCTCAAACCGACGGTCAAACCGAGCGGGCAAATCAGACGCTTGAATAACTGGTCCAAACACTATGCGAACCTCACGGGAAGGATTGGGCACAAAAACTCCCGACCAGCGAAATTACATACAACACAGTAGTTTCTACCGCAACAGGTAAAATCCCATTTGAAGTGGTGTATGGCAAACTACTGGCCACACCAGTTGGACTACAAAGCCGTAGCAACATTCCTGCGGTTGACATTCAAAGCCGAGATTTCACCACTGTCTAGGAGGAAACACAGCAAACCCTTGCAAAGACACAAGCAGCGATGAGGCGAGCAACTGGCCGACATCACACTGATGACATCTTCACCGCTAGAGACAAATTCCTCCTTTGCTCAGCGAACATCAAGCTCTGTGTTGGCTTTTTCACACATCTCTCACTTGTACCAGAGTACAAGTGAGAGACCTCCAGGCTTGTGTACATTGGCGTGTAGATGACTGACGGCGAGCCGCGGCGCTACTGAAGTGTCGTCTAGTGGAGCCGACTGACGCTGAGGCCTACACGTAGTTAGCTGGAGCCTCCTCCCTCCAACGTGCTCAATTCCATTGGCAGACCTCCTCAGAAGTTGTGTCGCTGGCAATCACTGTCGCTGCATATGCCATCTGCACACGTCCAATGCCATGTCTAAATGCATTGTTGCGTTTGCAGCTCCATGTTATGCCTAAGGTTCAAGTCTCATGATTTTCGGGCACTGTTGGTACCTACGATTGGCGTAGATGCTGCCTGGGTTTAGGCAACCATAACTCCTCACTGTTATTTTTCTGGCTGATTCTGACCGCAGGAATGCGTTTGCAGCGTGCGTACTATGGTATGGTCTAGTTCTCAGGAAAAACAGACGATGTCCGGGTTTTGGGCTGTCGGCCGTCTGGCAGGGCTCACCAAGAAAACCCTACCTGCCAGAAAATAGGTCTATTATCTGATTGGCTTAGAAACTAAGTAACAAGCTCTACACAACTTGGGGGGGGGGGTAGAATTTGGATGGGTCTCCCACTGTTGCTCATTCTCACCTCTCAATCAGTCATCTGCAGTTTTCATCTGTTGTCTAGCGCTAACTCTGGTGCGGGCAGTTCTAAGTAACAAACACTTGACCTCTCAGACTTTGGCTCTGGTGCAACAGACTAAGGGGGCAGCTTCAGCAACGAGCATGGGTTCCCGCATGCTGCATCAACAAAGATGCTGGCCCAACCTGCTGCTATAGGATTTTTTTTAGCTTGGTATCAGAGCCAGAGCGCAGCAAAAGCACCAGAACACCGGCAAACAGGTCGAGTCAATGCCGGCGGTCCCCAGAACGCGCATGTGCAGGGGAAATGTTGCCATGTTTTTTCTGGCAACATTCACCCACCGGGCGTCGTCATCAAAACGCTCCCGTCACGTGGGAAACATTGCTAAAATTATTTTCTAGAGCATTCACCCCACGACGGTGGTAGCGTTGGTAGACGCGCAGCTAGCACGTAGAACCAAGGCTGGAGCAGCATCGGCGCACGTGACGAAGGCACCAGGAAGGTGACTGTGTTGCTGCCAGCATTGAAGCAGTAGCAGCAGAACGGACCTAGCAACTAGCAGTAGTGCCAACAACAAGCATCAGCTACTACAGCAAGAAACAGCAGTAGTAGCAATAGCACGTGGCAACAACAACGATCAGCAATCAACGAGCAGCAAGAAGTAGTAATGGCCGGCGATAGCACTAGCAGCGGGCAGCGGTAGAACCTGGCACCAGCAACAGCAGCGTGCAATAGCAGCAACAACAACGTATAGTAGTAGCAAGCAGCAATAGCAGCCGGTAGCAACAGCAGTATCAACATTGAACAACAGCCAGCAGCAACTAGCAGCCGTAGCTGCTTTAGCTGCCGGTAGCAGCAGCAGTAGTAGCTGCTCACAGCTCGTTGCTCACATTGAGAAGTGAGATCTGAGCACCGAGCTCGCTGATTGCAGCTTGCAGCTCAGAACGAGTAGTGAGTAGCAAGCTTGTAGCTCGTCGTGACCGGTGAACAGGGTCAAACAAAGAAGAAAAAGCAACAGAAGAAATCCCGCAACCTCGCAGGTGGTCCTGTTGCAGTAGCAGCAGCCACCACAGCCGCTATAGGAGCTGCAGCAGCATAAGAAGGACGTAGCAGCATAGCACTAGCAATTCCATCAGCAATAACAACAACAATAGTAGCAGCAACAGTAGCAATAGCAGCAGTAGTAGCAGCTAGAGTAGTAGCGACAGTAGCAGCAGCAACATTTGCTATAGCAGAAACAGTAGTAGCAGTTGTTGTTGCAGCATCAGTAGCAGCAGCAACTGTGTAACTGAAGCAACAACGGCTGCAACAATAGCGTGACAGCCACTGCTGACATCAGTACTAGAGTCAGAAAAAAAAAACTACAACAGCGACCCTGTAGATAATGTTGTGGCAGTTGTTGACGTCAACCATCCTTGGCTGACGTCATTACAGACGTCACTGTTGACATCAACAGTACACACACACACACACACACACACACACACACACACACACACACACACACACACACATACACACACACACACACACACACACACACACACACACACACAAAGGAGGGGAAACAAAGGACACCATGGTAGAGAATTAAGAGGGGTCCTCTTCTGTCAGAGGACCCTCCTTCATGCAACAACTACAACAATTGCAACAACAACAGCAGCAGTTGCCGGTACAACAAAGACAACAGCAGTAGCAGGTATTGTAGCGACCGTAGCAATAGATGCTACAGTAGTAGCAGCAACAGCCGCAGGAGCCGCAGCAACAGCAGCAAAAGCTGTAGTAGGCACAGAAATAGCAGTTACAGTAGTAGCGGTAGCAGCAGCTGCGTCAGCAACAACAGTTACAGCCGCAGCACCAGTTGTCGTAGTAGCAGCTACAACAACATTTGTTGCCGATGCAGCACCAAAACCTCGCAAAATCTGTCATTGGTCGTGCTGGCTTAACAGATTTGCTTGTTGCTTTGTGCCAGCAGCTCAAAACGCGTACACAACAGCTAGAAACACTGCAGTTGCTGACACAGCTACTACAACAGCAGTCGAAGTACGGCATCAGCAGCCGTCGTAGCAGAATTTTCAGCAAGCACCTTTTGTTCTACCTGGGTACGTGAGCCCTACAGTATCATATGCATGCGGTAACTGGCGTAGAAACACACCCAATGCCAACAACAGATGGTGACGCCAGTCCTAGGCCCCACTCTTGGTGCCGGCCGTAGGCCGAAGGACTTTGAAACCCCACCGCCACCGCTTCAGGCTGGCGAGTAGTTCCAAAGCTAGGAGCTCAACTTTCACATCTGGGCACAGGGTGAGGGCCCGTGGTCCTACTACGTCCTGTCCTTCAACTACACCGAGGCCGACCAGGTATATGATGCCGGTTGCGCCACGCATACCCTCGTCCCTGTTGCCCCTCCAGTTGCACGTCTCGCCCTTGAGCCCTTTCTTTGCGACCTCACCACTAGCGCACTCCCTCACCCCGCAGCAGCATGGCACATAATTACGCGCCCTCATAGTCTATCCAATGACGCCGAGACCAGCCGCTTGATCCGGGAGTTCAACTCCCTCCGCATGGGGGAGACCGAGATGGTCATCTCCTCTTGGCAGTGCGCAGAGGACATCATGCGCCACCTCTAAGACGCACCTCCTCTCTTCGCGCTCGTGACCATCAAGCGTGGCGCCACTAACGTCTTCTCCAACATCTTCATCCAGTACTCCCAGGAGGTTCTCGCCGCGATACCTGCCTAGGGTTCCCACATGCCCTAGGCATACGAGCTCTTCCTCCACATCAAGGATACTTGATAGGAGTCACACATCCATCGCACGGAGTCCCTTCCATCTCCTCCTGTCACCTCAATGGTTGTTGCCGCCCCAACATGAGAAGCGTCTTCCGGCACCTCCTTGTCCAGCAAGAAGAAGCGTAGGGGCAAGAAAGGTAAGGGCCCACAACAGTAGTATAGCGAATCCGGTGGCGGCAACCTTGTCTACCACAATTGTGGCCAGTTAGGAAACGAGTGGTACACGTGTTTGCTCCCGACTGACGAGGCTCGTGTCATTGCCACCATGCGTCGCCAACGTGAGCGTCACCTTGCCACTTTTGCCGTGATTGTCGCTCTTCCTGATGGATCCGCGACACTCGCGATGGCTCCAATGTAGTATCTTCTGCAGCCGTTAGCACCTGTTCCTCCCTCACCGGCGCCTTCCTCCTCCTTCCTAAACTTTGGTGCCATCAAACTGCATTCGTTCTACTCCATCAGACCCTCCACCCGCAAGCTTCAGTTGGGGCAGTTCATTGCACTCCAACTCGGCCTTTGTCACCCTCCTCCCCAGGGAAGTGCGAGTTGCATCGTTGATGGTTCCACTGCCCTACCCTGCATGACAAAGTCTGTGTTGCAATCCTGCCCTGTACCTTTGTCCACTCCATCCTCTGCCGTGCCCTTCCCACTTGCTCCTCTTTGTGATGATGTTGCTAGGCTGGATGATAGGCAGTCCCGGTTTGCAACCCCTTCTACCGCGTCCGCGTTGCTCGTCCATTGCCATGTGCCAATCAGCGACTCGGCCACACCGGTCTAGGGTCTGTCAGATACCTGGATAATCGATATCGGGGCCACACATCATATGATGGCCTCGTGCGAGGCCTTCAATGTCCTCGGTCCCGTCACCAATGTCTCCGGGGTTCAGACGGGTTCTCGTTAGGTTTTACTTGTTTGTGGTGTCGACGTTGTTTGTTTCCTTGGTCCTGCTAGTGATGTCTTTGTGATTGATGTCCTCTTTGCCCCTCGCCTTGAGCTTAGCCTCCTGTATATCACCATCCTTGATCACATAAGCATGGACGTTCTGCACTCGTGTGGTGTTGACACTATGTTGCATTCGTCAGGTCATGTCATTTTCCATGCCACCACCCGTGGTAACTTGTGGCATGTACCGTGCCTATATGATTCTATCTCTATCCCCTCCTTTTCAGCCAACAGTGGCCACGTGTTTGTTACCAGTGCACTCTCTCCATAGCACACACGTCTCCTGCATCGCCACCTCTATCACGTCCACTCTGCCACTATTTATAGCATGCTTTCTAGGCAGCCAGCCACGGGTCTTAATCCAGCCTCCTTTTCTCTACCGTGTCCCATCGAGTGCATTGATTGCGCTTAGGTAGAGATGCACCGTTCCACCTACCCCTGTCTACTTCTTGAATAGACACCCCGCTGGACTTGGTTCACTCTGATGACATGGGTCTCCTCCTGACAGTCAGTTAGAGAGCACGGACGTTATGTTCTGACACTTACGGATGGCTAGTCTTGCTATTGCTGGGTCTTCTCCATTTGGTAGAAGAGCGACGTCGCTCTCACCATTCGGGACTGGCTTGTCCGTGCTGAGCGCAAGTGTGGTCGCCCTCTATGCTGCTTTTGTTCTGATTGCAGGGGTGAGTTTCTGGGGGAGACCACACTCTTCCTTGCCTCCCATGGCGTCCATCATGAGACGTCGGCGCCTGACATGCCAGCCAAAAATGGTGTCTCTCAGTGGTGGAACCGCACCATGGTTGACACCGTCTGCATCATGCAGGTTGAGTCCGGTCTCTCTAGTGGAGTCTACATGGAGGCCATGACCTACATGACGTGGGTCTGGAACTGGATTCCCACAGACCTATTCCTCGTCACTCCACACCATACCAACACTGGTGTGGAGGGTGAGCCGACCTTCGTTTGACCCGCATAAAGGGCTGTATAGCCATCGTGTGGTTGCCTGCCCCATACCAGGGTGGCAAGCTCGAGCCTCGCGACCGTCCCTGCACCTTCCTTGGCATCTCGCGTTAGTCCAAGGCATGGCGTTTTTGGGATCCCACCCGGCACTACATCGTCGAGTCCCGGGAAGTCCTCTTCTTTGAGGATTTTTTCCCCCGTGACCTCGTTCGCTCTAACGCGTAGATGTTCCTCTCGTTGCATGGTGGAGTAGTAGGTCCGTCCTCCATCCAACTGCTTCCAGGCGTCCCATCCTCCACGCCCGCAATTCCTTCTGCGTCGGCTGTCCCATCCATGTCCGCTAGCCCCTCAGGGCCGGCTGCCCCGTCCGTGTCCGCCAGCCCCTCAGGGCTGGCTGCCCTGTCCGTGTCCGCCAGCCCCTCAGGGCCGGCTGCCCCGTCCATGTCCGCGAGCCCCTCCGGGCCGGCTGCCATATTCCTGTCCACCAGCCCCTCAGGGCAGGCTGCATCGTCCGTGTCCGCCACTACCTCCGAGCCGGTTGTCCCATCCTTGTCCACAAGCCCCTAAGGGCTGGTTGTCCCGTCCGTTTCCGCCAGCCCCTCAGGGCCGGCTGCCCCGTCTGTGTCCGCCAGTCCCTTAGGGCCTGCTGCCCCGTCCATGTCCTTTAGCCCCTCAAAGCCGACTGCCCCCTCTATGTCCGCCAGCCCCTCAGAGCTGGCTATCCGGCCCATGTCCGCCAGCCCCTTAGGGCCGGCTGGCCCATCTGTGTCGACGTGCTACATACGTAGTTCAGGCGGGAGCCTTTGACCTAAGCCGATAGTGAGCAGTCACGCCGCCTCCTCACGACCTCTCAAGCCACGAACGCCTGTCATCGCACGAGGCTCTTTGCCTCCTGTCAGGCCTACTTCCACAGCCATGAGTGGGGACCTTGGCACTTGGCCACACTGTCAATCATCACTGCCCTACATCCAAGGTAAGCTTTTGGGTATGCCTTGCTCCATCAAGAGCACCGGTATGCCGTTGCGGCCATGCTCACATGTATGCCACTGGGGGCGCGGGACGTGCACGTCCTTACTATTTGCCCCACGGAGTGACCGGAGGACCCAACCACCCTTCGTGACGCTCGTCCGTCTTCCGAGGCCGCTCAGTGTGAGGCTTCATGCACCAACGAGCTTGCCTCCATTTGGCAACATCACCTCAATGAGCTCATCAACCTCCCCCCAGGCTGTAAGGCCATCGGTGCCAAGTGGAAGTCAGACAAGTCCCTGGACAAGAACAAGGCCCGTCTTACAACCAAGGGGTTTGCTCAGGTCCCTTAAATTGACTATGACCACATCTTTGCCTTGGTCGGTCGGTTCTCCACTAACCGAGCATTGTTTGGAATACTTGCCCAGGACTGGTGGGAATTGCATCAGATGGATATGAGCAATGCCTTTCTCCAATGGCTCACCAGAGGGCAAGGAGCTCTACATGATGCAGCCTCCAGGGTTTGACGATGGCTATGGTAAGGTGTGGAAGCTGCGGAAGACCCTCTATAGCATGAAGCAATCACCACGATGCTGGAACCATGAGATTAGTTGTACACTTCTCATCGCCGGCCTCCTTTGCAGCTTTACCGAATCTGCGCTGCTCATTTGTCCGCGAGGTCAAACCCTTGTCGTTTTCCTGGTCTATGTTGACGACCTGCTCATCGCATCGCTGGATGCAGCTTTCATCTAGCACATCAAGGACCTGCTGCATGCTGTCTACCAGATGGACCTCGGATCAGCACGAGTCTTTCTGGGCATGGAGCTTGAGCATGATCGCTCTATGGGCATCTTGCATGCCTATCAGGCCGCCTACGTCCAAACCTTCTCATGGCGCTTCGCTGAGGACCTACCCCTCGTGCCAAGAGCATCCTTACCCATGTCGCCCGATGGTCGGACGATGCTCAAGAGATCTGATCAAGCCGTGTTTTGGGAGCCAATAGACGTGACCACGTATTAACGCGTCACCGGGTCAGTGATGTTTCAGGCGACGACGAAGCATCCAGACATTGCGTTCTTCATCAACCTCCTGGCACAGTTTCTCAGGAGATGCGTCACCTCCACTTTGAGGCCGTAGTCTGAGTATTGCGCTATGTCATCTCTACCCAACGGCGAGGCCTCATGTTCCATCGACAGCCGTCCCTTGTTGTGACCGGATATACCGACAGTGACTGGGTCGGCAGTCCGGATGGTAAGACTCGTACTGGCTGGATCTTTCTTATTGGAGGAACAGCTATATCCTGGCGTGGCCACAAGCAAGGCTACATTGCACATAGCACTGTTGAGGCTGAAGATGTGGCCCTTGGTTCTGGCACTTGTGAGAGCATGTGGTTGCGCCACGTGTTGTCTAATTTGCGTCAGTCAGTCTCATCCACCACCCTGCACTGTGACCATGAAAGTGCCATGGCCATTGCTAACAATGACGGCGTGCATCACACTCACACAAGGCACATCAATGTCGAGTATCTCTATATGCGTTTGTTGTTGCATGATGGCAGCATCAACATCGTATGGGTTGAGATAGCACGGCAGTTAGCTGACGTTTTGACAAAGGCACTGAAGCGTGACTCGTTCAGGATGGCTGCGAATGCGGTCGGTGTGGATCCGTGAGGTTCTCTCTCTCTCTCTCTCTCTCTCTATCTCTCTCTCTCTCTTTCTCTCTCTCTCTCTCTCCCTATGCGCTTGGTCTCCCTGCTCTCCACCTGTCTATGTTCACTACGCTTGTGAGTCATGGGGGAGTGTTGATGTTTTCACACGTCTCTCACTTCTACTCTGTTGTGTCCTTGCGGTTTGTGTACATCGGCATGTAGATGAGTGACTACAAGACGTGGCGTTGTTGGAGTGTCGTCTTGTGGAGCCAACGCACGCTGAGGCCTACACATGCTTTGCTGGAGCCTCTTCCCTCCAACGCGCTCACCTCCATCGGTAGACCTCCTCACCAGTCGTGCCGCCGGCAGTCACTGTTGCTGCATATGTTGTCTGCACATGTCTAGCGCCATGTCTAACTGCACTGATGCGGTCGTATCGCCATATCATGCTTAGGGTTCAAGCTTCATGATTTTCGGACATTGTTGGTATCGGGGATCAGCGTAGACAGTGCCTGAGTTTTAGGCAGCCGTAACTCCTCACTGTCATATTTCTGGCTGGTTCTGACTGCACGACTGCGTTTGCAACATGCGTATTATGGTATGGTCCTATTTTTAGGCAAAACAAATGACGCTCGGGTTTTGGGCTGTTGGCCGTCTAGCAAGGCTAACTGAGAAAACCTTGCTTGCCAGAAAAGAGGTACATTTTCTTATTGGCTTAGAAACTAAGAAACAAGCTCTACATAGCTGGGGGGGGGGGAGCTAGAATTTGGAGGATTCTTCCACTTTTGCTCATTTCGACTTCTTAATAAGTCATTTCCAAATTTCAGGTGTTGTCTGGCGCTCACTCTGGCGCGCACAACTCTGAGTAACAAGCACTAGAGCTCTCAGACTTGGACTCTAGTGCAACAAACTGAGGGGGCAGCTTAAGCAATGAGCGTGGGTTCCGGCACGCTGCATCAACAACACTATTGCCCCAACCTGATGCTATAGGAGTTTTTCTAGCTCTCCGCGGATCCGACTATTTGAAGCTCAAACCCTCATGGCTGGGATCGTTTGGGATTGAGCACATGCAAACCCTTGTGGTTGGGCGACTCAAACTCCATGACACTATGCAAATTCATCCGGTGTTCCATGTTAGCAGACTCAAGCACTAACGATACCCCAGAGAGAACTTCATTGGCAGAGATGTCCCTCCTCCACCTCCGGTTCAAGTGGACGCACACATGAAGTACGTCATCGAGGACCTCCTCGTCCATTGACGACAAGTCAAGACGATAGAATATCTCGTCAAGAGGCACGGCTACGTCGCCATGCATAACAGCTCGAAACCTTATGATAATCTCCGAGACGTCGATCATCTCATCGATGGCCACTACCGTCGTCTCCAGGACGCCGCAGCTAAAAGGGGGGGAAGTGTTATGTACCGTAGTGTCTTTTACGTTCGACTAAAATAATCATTTTCCTTCGTCCATTCAAGCACCTGAATAGTTATGTTGTCTGGGACGAATCACTCTCAAAACTACGAAGAAGCTATTTCTCTACACACCGTTTCACGTTTCGCACGGAATCGCCTCGGGATTGCGAGCGCAACGTGAAATTTCCATGTTCCGCTCGCAATCCCTCGTGGACTTCGCCCTCGACATTCGAAAGTTGAAAATTCAACAATCGAAGTCGTAGTGACAGACCAAGGACATGAACCATAAGTTCGACCAAAAACAGAAACTAAAAAGTACCAGGGACCTTTGGACGAACAAGTCCAAAATTCCAAGGCTAAAAACTATTATCGGATTGAACTGTCACTTAACTCAGTTATAAAAATAGGCGAGTATAAAAGACACTATGATATGAGGCGTACACGAGTCCATAACCTTTCTGAGTGAGCATGTATGTTTTTACACAAACAACCCATTGCGTTTCGAGAACTGCGGCATTCACTTTGACGGCCGAGGGCAAACTGGCCAACTACCCCGCCCCTAGTGGATATTCTCGAACCTTCTGACAGCTTTGACCACTCTTGCAAACCTACGAACAGGAGTGCCACCACCTTTCGGTCAATTTCTCGATGTATCTTGACGCATATGGATTTATAAAGATGCATTGCGCATCTTCACCGTCAATTCTCGAAGACCCCTGACTTCTCGGCGGACCTTCTCGAATCTCACCACTCACGACGCGACTGTACATGCATCGTTCGACAGAAAAAAAATGACCCTGACTATGCTTCATTCGTAACTGGACACTTTTATGTGTATATTCGATCATTACAACACTTGTCATGAAAGTACACTTACCGTTAGTTACAATTTGCTCAAGTGTCGCAAATTCTAAATTGTGATTTGCCAAAAAATTCTTCCTATGCACCATCTATGTTTTTTTTGGCATAAGATCTACGCTCTGTTCGGCGTACCAGGGCAGATCCCTTAGTTTTTGAAGAGGCCTGCACGATCAGTATTAGCTCCTTGGCACAAACCTTTTTTTTCTAGAGGGTATCCTGGTTATTTCTTTCCACTAAGAAACGAGTTTCGGTCGACTGGGTCATGACCCCAAATGGCGTAAGCCGAGCCTTCCGCACATCGGTTCTCGGTGTCTCGAACCTCCTGGTCTCCTTCATACCACTCCCGTCGCTACCACCACTGGCAGCGGCAGCATACGCTGCATCTGCGGCGGCAACAGCAGCAGCAGCAGCTGCGGCAGAGGCAGCTGTCGCAGATTCGCTGACAGGGCGTAGAGCTGGTTGCAGCTGCAGAGTGAAGCTAGGCGGACGCGGCGTCAGCAGCAGGAGCAACAGCAGGAAATCGAGCGGCAGTATCAGAAACAGAATCAGCAGCGCCAGCAGCGTCAGCAACATCAGCAAATTCAGCAGCGACAGCAGCATCAGGAGCACCAGCAGCACCCGCAGCACCAGCACTACCCGCAGCACCAGCAGCAGCCACAGAAGCAGCAGCACGAGCAACGACACGCATCAGCACCCGAAGGCAACAGTGGTCGCTGCGTCAGCGGCGTCGGAATGGGCGGCGGGCGCGTGATCGAGGTTGAGGGCCGCAGGCAGTGGGATGAGTACGTGTCAAAATCTTCTCGGGAAAAGAAACTGGTGCGTGCCCTTCGCCACTTTTGTTATGTGTAGCAAATTGCTGGCGAGAATGAACAGAGGCCGGGGGGGAGACCGGGGTGGAGGGGGTGGAGAGAGAGAGCGAGAGCGAGAGAGAGAGGGA
>SZWC01003547.1:40726-52744 GCA_023375785.1 Penium margaritaceum
GGAGACCCCTCCAAGTTCTAGGCCCCCCCCAGCTCTGTAGAGCTTGTTACTCAGCTAACCAGCCAATCAGGAAATAGACCTATTTTCTGGCAGGCAGGTTTTCTCGGTGAGCCCTACCAGACAGCCGACAGCCCAAAACCCGGGCGTCGTCCGTTTTGCCTGAAAGCTTGACCATACCATAATACCGACGCTGGGAACGCAGTCGTGTGGTCAGAAACAGCTAGAAAAATAGTAGCAAGGAGTTATGGCTGCCCGAACCCAGGCAGTGCCTACGATGGTCCATGATGCCAAACACGGCCATGCAACATGCAACAAACATCCTAGGCAGAGCATGACGATGCAGACACGATGGGACGCGCTGGACGCATGCAGACAGCAACTGTGGGGGCAGTGACCGCCGGTAGCACGACCGCCGAGGAGGCCTGCCGATGGAGCTGAGCATGTTGCCGAAGAGAGGAGGCTCGAGCGAACTGCGAGAAGACCTCAGCGCGCGTCGGCTCCACCGGTCGACACTCCATCAACGTCGAGTCTCGCCGTCAGTCATCTGCACGCCGATGTACACAAGCCGGGAGGACACAACAGAGCACAATGAGAGATGTGCAAAAACCAACACTGCAAAGCTACCAAGCAAGGGACGTCCTGGCGGTTGTCTGGCAGCTACTGTGGGTTGAGCCACCACCCGTCGGTGCTCCAGCGCCAACTGGGTCCGCACCAGGGATCATGTCATCATGCTCTCCAGTACTGCTGCTCCATACCACCAGTACAGGGTACACGGATAATCACCACGGTCGTCCCTCGGGACGGGTGGAAGCCACACAAACCAACACTCCCCGTTGCTGACACATCCGTGACCACAAGGACGAGTGAGTGAAGGTAGGGATTGATCGCTCGCAGAAACCAACAATGGCGAGAACCAATCAAGCATACTTATGCAGGTGCCCCCCCTACTCACAAAGGGGCTACACTCACTATCCTTCGCAAACACCAACCACAATACGAGGTCTCCTCGTGACAGTGGTGTAACTCACCAAGTGCCCGGGTCTCGACCATGCAAGACATAAATTACACACCTATGTGCCAAACACCATACAAGAGGTACAAAGCAACAAGGTCTCCTCATGACCCTAGAACATCTCTCCAGGGTCCGGATCTCGACCACACCTACTCGCATACATGGAACATACATAACACATAGAGGCAATGGGTCTCCACGTCACACCGGTACAACTCACCACATGCGCGGGTCTCGACCAGTGCATCATGCCAGACCCAAACTAACCACTCATAAGGATGTCAGGTCAAAGCCCACAAACCAACACTCCCCCTGGGCTGTAGAGGCTGACAGCACGAACAAATCTAATGGTTGTGCCCAACGCAATCACTGAGGAGGGAGCACGACTCCCCCATAGCCACATACCCGTGCACAGCAATAGCAAGGGTGATGACGATGCTGGTGGGACGTGCTCGCACATAGCCTCACCCCGTAGTGTCGTCGTCACTGTCGTCGTCGTTGCTGTCGTCGTTGTAGTCACTTCTGTCGCCATCTGATGCTTCAACTAGTGCAGCGCTAAGGGCCCCATCTAAAATAATCACATGTTGTATGGCCTCCAACTGTTGAGTTGCACATCGTCTAGCAGCCTCCGTAGCGTGGAGGCGCGTGTGCAGCTCGACGAGCTCTGACGCGGCAGTCGACTGGCGAGTTGCATCTGTGGCATGCAAGCGATGAGTCGCAACACGGACCTGAAGGTGGACCTCCATCACGTGTACGTCGGTGCGAGCCACATCATCCTCCAACCTCGCGGCCTCGTCTTGTAGGAAGGAGTGTAGCTTCACTTGCTCGTCGCACAAGTCGACGTCCTCTGCTTCAGGCGTCGACTCAAGTGCCGCCTGGCCACGAGCTGCTCACAAGGCGTGGGCACCAGAGAATGAGTCGTCATGGAAATCATGTGCGGTTGTAGGGTCGGCTGCTGCGAAGGAACCGACTTCTTCTGACACACCTGTTGCTCGTCCATCAGCCGTTGGGTGGATGTCGGCATCTGTGGGTACATCTATATCTGTAGCGTCCTCGCGACCATCGAAGTTGCGCTCAATGTCGTGGTGCTCCTCTCGACCCCTAGTGTGTAGCCCATCATCCACGTATTGTTGGAGGTCCGCCCGTCACAAACGTGCACCCTTTGGAGACCCCTCAACTGCCTCAAGATGTGTGTGCACATGCTCCATGCACTCGTCGGCAGCCTGTCATGCTCGAACAACGTGGTGTCCCAACGGCTGTTGACATCCTGGAGCTCGGCTGCAAAATCCTACACAGGCTCCTCCACTTTAGCCACGAGTGCCTCCTGTGCCTCCTATGCGGAATGCAGGCGCTCCTGCATGGGAAGCGTAGCTCGAATTTCTGTAATAATGTCGTCGGCTGAAATCGTTGTGGTGGTGAAGGCGGCCATGAGCCGGAGGTCCGCAGCTCGCCTTGCGCTCTCTACGGCAGCTACACCTGCAGGGGAGACTAGTGCAAGCTCATCTGCCACTGCCGACATGTCGTACATACGGACGTCTGCCGTCATCCAGGGACCATACCGCGCTCGTGTTGTGGCTGTTGCAAATATGACTCTGCACTGGCCCAGTGCAGGCCCAGTGCCACTGGGCTTCCACGTCTGCCTCTGACTCCGCGTCTGACCACTCCACATCGGACAATTCGTCCTCATAGAGGACGTCTTCCTCCTCCTAGTGGCCGGCCACATGCTCCCGGTGCCCAACACTATTCGTCACATCCATCCTGTGGTGTCCTTTGGTCGTCGGCAAGCACTCACCCCCCCCCAAATGGGACGATGGACTGGCAAAAACCAGGAGGTGATGGCGCAGTAACCCTGCGACTTGGGATGAAGGGGGTGTCTCTACTACAACCCCTACCAACTCCATAGCTGCTACTATTGCCCCGACCGTCGCCAGGTTTCCAATAGTCTTTGCTGCCTCTCCGAATCCCTCTGGGACGTCCAATGGAATCTCCAACTAGATCTCTGTCTCTGACTCAATTTTGGACCACTCCTCCTCAGATGAACAGTCCTCTGACACAGCTGGGACATCCATCGCATCCCTCCTGCACTCTCCGGTGGCCGTCGGTGGACACTCCATCCCCCCCCCCCCCCCCCCCGAACGACAGGCTGGCAGAAGCTATGAAGGGGTGCCTCACCAGCCCTGCAACCGGGGAAGAGAGAGTTAGCTCCGCGGTAATGTCTGCCACTACTGTTGCTGCCGCTTTTGCCAAATGTGCACATCTAGCCAAATGTGTCGGCCGCTGCCTCGCGTGTAGACTACGAGCGCGACGAGCGCGAGTTGAAGGGACTACCTCAGAAGTGGAGGGGTCTGAGACCGGGATGACTCCAGCTGACTCCAGGACAGAGTGAAGGGCGTAGGATGTGGAGCTGAGGTTGGAAGGCGTGGCACTGTCAGGTGACGACACTGTCAGAGGTGAGGATGGCGAGGAGGAAGATGGGGGTGTCTGCAGCGACATGGTGGCAACGGCCCACTCAGAGACCAGATGGTCTGTGAGATATTGTACCATGCGCTTTAGACTTAGGAGCTCGGCGTACAACACCGCCATAGCTCCACTAAAGGGTGCCACGGGATCGGCTGACAACGTCTCTGGGTCGGATGGTGAAGAAGAAGGGTGGGCGCGTATCCAGGGCGGTCGCCACCCGGCAGGGCATTGGCGACACTGGCGCCAGCCATGGTGCCGATCGCCACAGTAATAGCAGGCAAAGTTGTTAGACGCCTGAGGTGTGTGCCATGGCTGGAGTTGCCAGTGTGGACGCGGTGCCTGCCACGCACGCAGTGCGTGCGTGGTTGTCGGCGCCAACCACGGTGTCGGCTGCGCTCCTTGCCACGCCACTGTGCTCATCTCCACAGCTTAGCGTGGGTGAGTGCAAAGGGCACTTTCTCCCGCTAGCATAGAGAAACAGGGGAAGATTGGCAATCGAAGCATAGTCTATCGAACGTGCTACGGCTCTGTCACGATGAGGGCCACCACCACGTTGGTTGTGTGCTGCTGTGCGACTGTTACGCGATTGCTATGTTGCTATTGTGCGGCTAACGTAATATGCAACCTCAAGTTGCCTTTGGTGATGTTGCTGCTGTCGCTGCTGCCTATGACTGCCGTCAACGCCGACAGCGATGGTCCCCACCACACTTCCACCGGCTGGTAACACTGCTGGTGGTGCCGCTGTGGCTGCGGCTGCTGCTACTACACCGGTCGTTGTCACCAACCGACGGCTGTGACCCCTGGCCACCTCTTTGCTGCTGCTGTTGATTTCGCATCTCACGCGATTCTTGGTACTACTACGGTCGACGACCCCTGACTTTTTTTTTGGTTCACCGAACGCTCGGTGCCAGTGGGGTACCCGTTCTCGGGGTCTTTCTCGATTGCCCCACTCAAGCCCCCCCCCTGTCCTCTTCCCTTTTTTTTGCTGGCTGGATCAACCCTCTCAGCGAGCTCGTTTATCGGCGAGCTCACCCGACGGCGAGCTCCCACAACGAGCTCAACCGACGGCGGGCCCGCTTGTAGCTCGAAGCTGCAAGGCAACTTCATATTGCAAGCAATCGGCAGTAGTGGCTGCTATCGCTGCGGCTGCCACTACTACTCATGCTGTTGCTGTTGCTGTTGTTGTTCCTAGAGTGAGCAGCTGCGGTCGCGCGCTGCAGCTGCTCCCCGCTGCTGTCGCTGCTACTGCTGCCATGTGGTGCTACTGCGAATGTTGCGAGGCGGTGCTCAGCAGTGCTATTCCATATTGCTGTGGATGCTGCCAGTTGGTGTTGCTACGGCAGCTGCTCGCCACTGTTATTGCTTGTACTACTGTTGCACCTGCTGCCTTCCGCCGCTACGGTTGTAGTTGCTTACAGTCATCGTTGCTACTCCGGATGTTGTTGTGGCTGCTGCTCTCCGCCGCTGCTACTACAGCTGCTAGCCGCCACCGCTGCTGCTACAGCTGCTGCTGCTCAGGCTGCTGCCCTCCGCCGCTGCGGCTGTAGTTTTTCACCACCGGTTCTGCTGCTGATGTGGCTGCTTCCCACCACCGCTGCTGCTACAGCTGCTGCTGCTCAGGCTGCTGCCCTCCGCCGCTGCGGCTGTAGTTTTTCACCACCGGTTCTGCTGCTGATGTGGCTGCTTCCCACCACCGCTGCTGCTACAACTGTTCACCGCCGCCGCCGTTGTTGCTACGGCTGCAGCTCAGGCTGGTTCGCTCTGCCGCTGCTGCTCCAACAACTACTGATGTTGTTGCGGCTGCTCGTCGCCGCCGTCGCTACTGCTACTGCTACTACTACTGTTGATGTGGCTGCTGTTCGTAGCCGCTCCCGCTACAGGAGCTTCCCACCGCAATTGCTGCTACAGCTGTTGTTGCTTGCGGCCGCCACCTCTCTCTCCGCTCTTGCCACTGCACCGCTACAATGTAGTCGTTGTGGGTCCTTCCAAGATCTACTACTGCTACTATGGGTGGTTACGGCTGCTGCCACTCACTACTGTTGCTGCTGCGTCTCTGCTGCATAGCACAAGTTGTGGCTTGTTTGCTCTGATACCATGAGAAACTTCCTAGAACCTTCCTTACCGCTTGCCACTTAACTAGGCGTAAGCGCTTAGTTAGTGTGTGATGACAGTCACAAGTCATGCACAAAACTACAAGGGTCTAGGTATGGACACGAACAAAGTTCCAGGAAGTTCAAATTGAATATAGTTGCAGACGGAGAGAACTGACAAAAACAGAGCATAAATACCTGCCACGACGCAGGACAAGGGACGCACGCGCAATGTCAGTTTGTCCTAAAACTGGCCCAGAACCATTGTTTTGGATGTAACTCTGCGCACAGGTATCCAAACGCAACATCGTCTGAACTTAGAAATGTAGAATATCGGGCTACATGCTACGATTGGTCACACGCACATGTCTGGCATCAACCAGTGGACAGACGATGCAAAACATGCAAATCGGGCTCAAAAGCAGTCCAGCGAAAAAAATTCTAGCTACTAAAGAAAAATTGCAGAGCATCCAAGCAAGCACCTGGGACGTCGTGGCAGCTATCTGGCAGCTACTACTGGATGGAGCCACCACCCGTTGGTGCTCCGGCGCCAACTGGGTCCGCATCAGGGATCATGTCGTTGTGCTCTTCAATACTACTGCTCCATACCACCAGTACAGGGTATATAGATAATTACCACGTTCGTCGCTCGTGACGGGTGGAAACCACACAAACCAACAATCCCCTTGCTGACACAGCCGTCACCACAATGACGAGTGAGTGAAGGTAGGGAAGGATCGCTCGCAAAAACCAACAATGGCGAGAACCAATCAAGCATACTTATGTAGGTGCCCTCCCTACTCGCACAGGGGCTACACTCACTGTCCGTCGTAAACACCAACCACAATACAAGGTCTCCTCGTGACAATTGTGCAACTCACAAAGTGCTCGGGTCTGGACCATGCAAGACATAAATTACACACCCACGTGCCATTATACAAGAGGTGCAAAGCAACAAGGTTTCCTCATGACCCTGGAACATGTCTCCAGGGTCCGGGTCTCTACCACACGTGCTGGCATGCCTAGAGCATACATAACACATGGAGGCAATGGGTCTCCACGTCACACTGGTACAACTCACCACATGCGCGGGTCTCGAATAGTGCATCATGCCAGACCCAAACTAACCACGCTATCCTCATAAGGATGTGAAGTCAAAGCCCACACACCAACACAAGCGTCAATTGTCTAGCAATTAGGCCTGTGGACTAGGGCCGCCCACAGCTACTGATGGTTAGGCCAACGAAAGGATCAAACCTCAGACCTCTGTGCCGAGAGTCGCAACAACCTCCGCACTTGCAACAAATGTGCACTAGTACCACAGAGAGGATAGCAGTGATGGTTGTGCCTTCTGGTTCTATAGCTGTTCATGGTCTGAAATCTGCCTGTGTGAGAGCCGCGTGTTGTCACAATGCCACAAAAAGCCTGGTAGGAAGTCACTGATGTGTGGGCACACCAAACCATAGTAGTTGCTGTAATGTGCTCTTGCTGTGAGTCCTGCTGCAGTGACTGCCTGTGCCATGGCATGGCATGAATGGGAAGGGAAAAGGAAAACCATCTGACTGCAAAGCATTGTGCGCCACTTCGGACAGCCTACCATGGCTCGGCTGACAAAAGGGCCCACTATTGCCTGCATGCAAAGCTACTTCTAGGGGAAAAAATGGGGCGTGTACCATGATCACTGAAAGCTGAAGACAGTTTGACCCGTGTTCATTCCCATTGGTCCAGCAAGCGCAAGCAGTGATTGTTCCGCACGACCTCTTCTACGACGTGGCTGTCGTAGGCGTTCGCCCACTTCTGCAGCTCCTCGCGGTTGACGGATTCGGACAGCAGGCGGAAGGAGTGGGAGAAGGTGACGGGTTGGTGCGTGAGGCCCTCATTGGGCGCCCAACCCACATGCATGTCGTCGCGCATGAACACATGCTGAAGCTGCAGCCGTGAGTGTGCAGACAACACCACACAACACAACATTACACGATACGGAGAGGCACTCAGGAACGAAGTCCTGACACTCGAGGCCGGCAGGACATGGAATGATGGCATTGGCAATCTACAGGGAACAATACGGACTTGGTGAAGAATGGGGAAAAGGGGCTTGAAGAATGTGCACTGGAAGGGGAACAGCATTTGGAGGAGGGTGTGGCCGAGGGGGTGGGTACAAGGTTGTGGTGGAGGGGGTGGGTAGAAGGGTGTGGCGGAGTGGGTGGGTAGAAGGGTGTGGTACGGGTGGGGGAGGGGAGTGGGGGGTTGGGTGGGGGGGAGTGGTTGGGGGAGGGGGGAATATTCACCTTCTCGCCTTTAAGGCTGGCCCGGTACGTCATCTGCCAGTCCGACAGAATCCCAGTCCGCCCTCTGTGGCTCCAGCTCTCATCCGTGGTGCCCATCTCCAAAAACAGCCCCCGCCGCCACAGTAGCGGGCCGACGTCCAGCACGCCGGAGAAGTACGTGCGCTTGCCCGTCAGCGCATCGTACAACGAGTGGAACCACTTGCCGTCGCGGATGCGGTACTGGTACCGCGAGTCCCCACTGAACACCGCGCCGAAGATGCCGAGCCGGCCCGTGCGGAAGCCCACGGCGCCCGTGCCGGGCCACGCGCGCATCGCCGAGAGGAGGTGCTCCATCCAGCGGCAGTTGGCGGGGAGGATATCGTCATCCTGCGAGAGCGAGATGACGTCGCCGCGCGCCGCACGCGCGAGGCGGTTGTAGCCACGGTTCTCGTGCGCGTTGTGGCTGAACACGCACACTAGCAGGCCCGCCGCGCCCGTGCTTCTGTCAGGGAACGTTCCGCTGGAAGACCTGCTGCTGCTGCTGCTGTTGCTGCTGCCGCCACCACCGTTTGCTCTGCCACTGACAAGCTTCCACTGCTCTTTCCACTCCCTCCAGTTTCTCGGACTGTCCACGTTCACCAGAATCTCCACAGGAGGGCCCACCGCGTCCTTCCCTCCGTGCAATTCAACCTCAGGCCCAGTCCCCTCCAGATCCTGCACATAATTTTCAGTCCTCCGCCACCTTTGCAGCCTGCTGTATCCCTCGGGAGTGCAGTTGTAGATGTGGCCCACGATGCTGCCGATGTATTCCGGCTGCGCGTAGTACTGCACGAGGAGAGAGAGGGCGACGCGGCCTGAGCCCCCAACAGCACCAAAGCTGCGCTTCCACACAGCTGGCGCTGCGGACAGACGGGAAAACTTGGCCTCTCTTGAGGCAGCTGCTGCAGCAGCAGCTGTTGCTGCTGCTGGTACCGCCGCTAGCTTCACTGAACCAATACTTGCAAGCTTCCTCCTCAGTCCTCCTACTCCCAGCTTGCCTCCTCCATGTCTTTGCTCTTCCAACTTGGAATTACGATCGGTGACCAACCACTGCTCCTCTACTTCATCCATAGCAGTAACTGTCTTCTGTTCTCTTCTGGTGTGTGTTTGCTGCACTCTCTCCGCACCAGCAACCCACTGCTCATCCACTTCCACACCCGTTCGGCGCAAGGAGCGTCCTCTGTGGAGCTCTGCCTTTCGCTGCAGCATGCTGCCACCGCCAGTGTCGGGATCATGAGGATGGTACGCCAACCAATCAGACGACTGCACGAACAGAGCACCACAGTCCACTGCCAGCTTTCGCCTCAAAGCCTCCGCGCGGCGCCTCGTCCTCGCAGCAATGCTGGTGCTGCCCCCGCTGCCACCGCCCTTTGCCCCTTGACCCGGAACAGCATCATCACTAGCAGCAGAGTCAGGCAACACCGTCACCCCTGCGGCTGTCCCAGCTTCCCTATGCCATGCCTCATACCACACCCCCTCACGCCACACTCCACCATCGTGCGAACCCCAAGCAGACGTGGGAGCCGCGCCCGACCCGCTGCCGTCAGCCAGCGGCATCCGAATCTCCGTGCGGCTGCTGAGCGCTCTGCGGCGCATGTAGCTGCCCCACACCGCCATGGCTGGCCACAGGCCCGATGACGACGGAGACGATTGTACGTCAGGGCGTGGGTGTGAAGCAGAGAGTGCCGAAGGGTGTGATGGGTTTGCCCGCGCCAAGTGACGAAGCCCCTCCTCTTCCGTGGCTGGAGAGGACAGAGCAAGACGGACACCATGGAGGAAGACATCCGGACTGGCATTCAAAATTCAACAGAAACGCACACGGCCCACCGAGACAGTCACAGAGACAAGCAGAGCAACCTCCCACACTTGGTGACCTGTCAAAAGGCTCATGTGGCTGGCAATATGTCTAAGAAAGCAGAAGCTCGAGCATGAGCATGCGGTAGACACAACTGACGAGCCCTGTGAAGGGCATCATCACCTGCCTCGGACTGCACACCTCCACCCATGCAGACTCCTTCGTACCAGCCCTGTCGTCCGGTTCAAGCCCCGAACAACCGCACAGCAAACTACAGGCTAAGGCAGACCACATAGCCACCATTTCTCCATGGCCACCATTTCTCCATGGCCACAATTTCTCCATGGCCACCATTTCTCCATGGCCACCATTTCTCCATGGCCACAATTTCTCCATAGCCATGGGCATGGCAAGGAGTGGACAGTACAAGGATTATGGAAATGGAATATAAAGCAGCAGCTGGGCTCAAGCCTTACGGTTCATGGTTTAGGGTTTCAAAATTGAGCTGTGGCTCAGGAGGAGGGGGGGGGGGGGGGGGGGGGGGGGGGGGGGGGAGGAGGAGGAGGAGGAGGAGGAGGAGGACGACGATGATGACGATGACGATGACGACGATGACGATGACGATGACGACGACGACGACGACGAGGACGACGTCTCCAATCTCCACGACGACGAGGACGACGACGACGACGACGACGACGACGACGACGACGACGACGACGACGACGACGACGACGACGACGACGACGACGACGACGACAACGACGACGACAACGACGACAACGACGACGAAGACGAAGACGACGACGACGACCACCAAGGCTGTTACATCGAACTCCGTTCGGATATATCCAAAATCGAACTTCAAAAACCGAAACCGAACTGAAACCGAACTTTATGTTCTGTTTTCAAGACTGAACCGAACCGAACATTCTTGAAAACAAACCGATTTCGAACCGATACGAACATCAAACTTCGGATATGTTCGGATATGTTCGGATATGTTCAGATATGTTTGGATATGTTCAGATATGTTCGGATATGCTCAGATATTTTCGGATATGATAAGATTCTGCACTTCTACCACACTTTCAGAGTGCAAGTCAATGTCAGATTGAGTGCAAAATGGAAACGTGATGGAATGAGGAGGAAAGGAGTGAGTTATGCATGGAAAAATGGTCAGATATGTTCGGTTTTGTTCGGATATTTTCAGATGTGTTCGGATATGTCGGGTTTCGGTTTGAAAACCGAACTAAACCAAACCAATTAGAACAGCATAACATCAAAGTTCGGATCGGTTCGGATAACCGAACCGATCCGAACATTTCTCCAAAATATACGAATCCAAACCCAACCGAACTTGGTACATCCGAAACCGAACCGGGACCGGTTCGGGTCGGTATTCGGTTCGGTTTTGGCTGTAAAGTTCGGTTCGGTTCGGATATCTGATCCGATTTAACAGACCTGACGACGACGACGACGACGACGACCATGACCGCGACGACGACGACGATGACAACGACGACGATTGCAGCAAGAACGAGGACGAGGACGTTGACGAGGACGAGGGCGAGGACGAGGACGAGGACGAGGACGAGGACGAGGGCGAGGACGAGGACGAGGACGAGGACGTTGACGAGGGCGAGGACGAGGACGAGGACGAGGACGTTGACGAGGACGAGGACGAGGATGTGGACGAGGACAAGGACAAGGACGAGGACGAGGACGAGGACGAGGACGCGGACGAGGACGAGGACAAGGACGAGGATGAGGACGTGGACGAGGACGAGGACGAAGGCGAGGACAAGGACAAGGGCAAGGGCGACAACGAGGAGGAAGTGGGTAAGAGAGAAGCACACCTCGCAAAGCAATCTGCTGTGCTGCCTCTGCTAACTGTCGCAAGCGCACACACTGCTGCGTCTGCAGAAACACCTGCTGCTGCAGCAAGATGCTCCGATTTGCCACAACCGGCAAAGCGATGGGCTGGCTGATGTGGTTGCTCCTCTCAGCACCGCTGCCACTGCCGCTGCTGCCTTCAGTGCCCTGCTCTGCAGCACTGGCTGGTGGCACTCCTGCCTCTGTGACAGCTGCAGCAGCAGCATCAGCGGCGGCAGACGTTGTGGGAGAGAATGCCGCGGCGACGTCGTCTGCTGTGGCTGTCCTGTTCACAGCGACGAGAACGCGGTCCCTGCCAGAGTCTTGCTAGGGACGGCACAGCACAACACAGCAGGTCGTGGCAGCAGGAGGCAAAGCTCACTTGTGGGCTCCCCAGTAGGACAGCAGCACTCGGAGACATGGAGGGCGAGCGCATGCAATGTCCAACGTCCAATGTCCAACGTCCAATGTCCAATGTCC
>SZWC01003547.1:55575-66004 GCA_023375785.1 Penium margaritaceum
GTCCAACGTCCAATGTCCAATGTCCAATGTCCAATGTCCAACGTCCAACGTCCAACGTCCAACGTCCAATGTCCAATGTCCAACGTCCAATGTCCAATGTCCAATGTCCAATGTCCAATGTCCAATGTCCAATCTCCAATGTCCAATGTCCAATGTCCAATGTCCAATGTCCAATGTCCAATGTCGAATGTCCAATGTCCAATGTCCAATGTCCAATGTCCAATGTCCAATGTCCAATGTCCAACGTCCAATGTCCAATGTCCAATGTCCAATGTCCAATGTCCAATGTCCAATGTCCAATGTCCAATGTCCAATGTCCAATGTCCAACGTCCAACGTCCAACGTCCAACGTCGAATGTCCAATGTCCAACGTCCAACGTCCAATGTCCAATGTCCAATGTCCAATGTCCAATGTCCAATCTCCAATGTCCAATGTCCAATGTCCAATGTCCAATGTCCAATGTCGAATGTCCAATGTCCAATGTCCAATGTCCAATGTCCAATGTCCAATGTCCAATGTCCAACGTCCACAACGCAGGTGCTGAAACATTTGCATGGCCCACGTCCGTCTTGTGCCAGCTGAAGGCCTTGACTCTAGATGGCAAGCAGCAAACCAAGAAAAAGAGCCGTAAGAATTTTCATGTTTGAGCCCCACAAACACCTCGCCAGACAATGCACTTATTGGGCATGCCTACCTTACCTCCAGCAACTGTCGAATCCGTGCTGCTGTGGATCGAGCAGCCAGTGCATCCACTGCGGCAGCCCGCGCAAGCAGGAGCGCATCCCACCTCGACGCTTCACTCACAGCTTCCGACACAGCTTCTCCTTCTGCTTCTTCCTCCTCATCCCTTTCCTTAACGTCTCTCTGCTTATGCTGCTGCTGCTGCTGCTGCTGCTGCTGCTGCTGCTGCTGCTCCAACAAAGTCCTCGGAATAACAGCATGAACTTCACCACCATTTTCCGCAGCAGCACCACGACCAGCAAGAGCAGCCATGGCAGCAGGAGAAGTGGTGGGGAATTCAGAGAGCGTGGAGACGGAGCCCATCCTTTGCCTTGGTGAGAGCAACGTGATGGTGCACGCAGCAGAAAAGCTCGCCGCCACGAGAAACATGAGGAGGAGCCTGCACAGACAGACAGGCAGGTGAACGGCATGCGCAGAAACGAAAAACCTGTCAACAAGTTTTGCAGAGACGGGGGCCCTGGCCAAAGCCAAGGCAGCAGAGGTGTCGGCGAGAGCCGCAGACAGATATGAGTTGCTGCGACGGGAGACGACTGTGCCGTTCATCCATGCCCAATGCCACTGTATAAGCAAAGCAAACCTACTGCTCGGATTGGAGGTGTCCACGACAAAAGCAACAGTACCTCTGGAGAGGACGGGTCAGGGAGTACGGGTGGAGGGAGAAGTGGGGGGAGGGGGGCAAGTAGGGGAGAGCAGGAGGAGGAGGAGGCGAGCGTGCTCACTATTGGTGGGTGGGTGGCTGGGTGGATGGATGGGTGGGTGGTTGGGTGGGTGGATGGGTAGGTTGGTCTGCTGGCCGGACAGCACATGGACAAGCGCGCGTGTGGCGGGGGGCAAAAGCATCCGGGAATGCCAACTCACCTCATCCAGTGGGTGTCGGAGGCAGCGCATCGGTGCACCCGCACACTTGTCGTTCCCTCCATGTCCGAAAGAGCAGTGAAAGAATCTGCCTCCACGCTCTCAGTTGGATCCGCCGGCGGTTGTCTTCCTCCGTCAGCAGCAGCAGCAGCCTGCCGCAATGCTTCGATGCTGGCACAGGGACGCGGTGGGTTCTGCCGCCCTTCCATGGCTGGCTCTGTTGTGCGGCCAGGAAGACGCACAGTGCCGCTGAAAGGGTTGACAGCCGGACGGCCTTCGCTCTCACTGAGGGAGAAAAGTTGAACCGAACTTTCCTCAGCTCAAATCTCCTGCGCCGAGGCTCGGCAAGGCTTCGCTGAGGATGAAGCCCTTTCAGAGAGGGAACACCAGTGAACTTCTCGTCCGGTTCACTCGGCAAAAAGAGGAGGACCCAACGCAGAGATTGAGTGCTGCGATCGAGAGCTGACGCTCTCGCGAATCCTAACACGGCCCTTCAAGAATCTTCAGAAGCCTAAGCCACCCGGTTAAAGGCCGATCACCTTTTGAATCTTCAGCGCGACGGAGACCACCATCGTGCACATCCTTCGCCCTGCGCTTTGTCCTCCGAAACACTTTCGTAGTTCGCCCGCCAGCCTCGCCACGTTCCGAGGACCGAGGAGTCTTCAACTGCGTCTGACTTCCACCAACTGCATCTCGCCCAGCCAGCCGAATCTGAGCAACGAACATCTGACGGAGGCCTTTAAGACGCCGCGGAGCTGTGATCTCCGCCGCGTGCTGCGGCGGGAAGCCGCAGCCCAGAAAGCGATGGCGCCGTCTACCGCTGGCTCGAATTCTACCCTCTCTTGAACCTTTGAACTGCAGTGCGTCGCACGCTCCGACCTGCCTCAGAGACGAGCTTCTGTGCTCCTGCGCGCGTGGAATAGACACATGCCAGCTGCGAGCGAACGGTTGTCGAGTTTCCCGTGGTAGAGCTTTGCGGCTTGAAAGCCCGACCGCGGCTGTAGGCTGCAGGACAGCGGCTGTTGGCTGCAGGAATGCGTTTCCCATCCGACAACCTTGGCCACAGCCACAGATGTCCGCAGAACTCATCTGGCGACATGAATCGTCGTTTCTTCCGGCTACTCGATACGTCCGGTTAGGTCCCGCCACCGTGGCATTCTTCTAGTGGGGCAGCACTGCCAGGTGCTCAAAACAACTTATTACATTTACCGGCGTTGGGCAATATAGCCCATGTATCCGCGCAAGCGCCAACATAAGCCTGAGATATCCGTGAGTTCAACATACAGATGTGCATATCCAAAAAGTTACAAAAATATCCACCATACCCATTGCATGGCCATGCCCGATCGGCGATGCATGTCGCAGATCAAGCGAAGCGAGGGGGGGTGATGTGTCACCCCCCTTGTCGCGAGAACCTCGATCAAGCTATGAGCCTTTTTTTTTTGGACCCGCAAACTCCCGTCCGCGGATTAAGGGTTTTCTATGTTTGTGCGGGCGGAGCCCGCGCAAACATAAAACCCTACATCCGCGAATGGGGGTTTATGATTCCAAAAAAAAGACTCATCGCTCAATCGCGGTCGAGCGAAAACGCCGTTTTCGATTTTTTTTAAAACAAAACCCACTATATGATATGTAAATTGCTTTCAAACCCTACCCCATATTACACTTGGGGTTTCAGGGTTTTATTTTTGCGTGGGCTCCTACAAGGCCCCGCGGTAGCTAGGCCCAGCAGGTTCCCTTTCAACGCATGGGGTGTTTTGGACCCCCACTCAAAACCCTCGCAAACCTTTGTGAGAAAAGTCACAAACCCCTCTATTGAGGGGATTGTGATTTTTCTTTCATGTGTAACGAAGTTAGCATGATGTCGTTGGATGGCATGTGGCGTCGACATAGCGTATACATTTGGATGTGGCATTTTTTCTTGCATGCTCGCTGGGTATAGCGTGAATAGAGAAGCAAAAAAAAAAAGCCAGAATTGGATATGGTGTAGTTACTGTGTGAAACATGGATATGGCGATAGATATTGAGAATTGTGTGGATATATGGTCACTCCCCCGTTTATCGTTTCTAGAATTAAGTTCCGGGACTAAGAAACCAGTTCAAACCCAGTCCATTAACACACCGTTGTTTCCCGAGGACAGAGTTCAATGAATCTATGTACATTTGTGTGTATATATATATGTACATATATCTCTATCTTATCCCAGATCACATTTGATTCATGCCCGATACAAGGAAAACTACGTAAGAACCATGAATAAAGGCCTGAAAATGAAGAAGAAGAAATATCAAATTTAATCTTATGGAACATGCGAAAATAAGCAACGGAAACACAGTAAAAGGAAGAAGGATGATGCGAATACGGACAAAGAGGAAGAGGAGAACACGAGGAGGAGGAGGAGGAGGAGGAGGAGGAGGAGGAGGAGGAAGAAGAAGAAGAAGAAGAAGAAGAAGAAGAAGAAGTAGCGGCAGCAACAAGAGCGACACTGGCAAAAGAAAGAAGGAGCAACAACATCAGCAATAACAAAACCACCATCAGAAGTTAGAGCAGAAACAACAACAATAATAATAACACAAAAACAAAAACAACAACAACAACAACAACAACAACAACAACGACGACGATGACGACGACGACGACGACGACGACGACGACGACAACAACAAAAACAACAACAACAACAACAACAACAACAACAACAACAACAACAACATCAACATCAACAACAACAAAAAAAAACAACAACAATAAAAATAATGACCCCGGCTCGCATATTCCTTGAAACAAAGCTTGAACATGATCGTCAGCAAGCAGTCTACATGAGCATCGAATTGTTTATGTTCTCAGGCTCGAGTAGCGGTATGCCTCATTGCTGGCCAACATTCACATTGCGTCCACTCCTATGACCACGACGAGACAACGCCTACTGAAGTCTCTTGATCCATCACAGATGGGGGAGGCGGTCGACATCACCGATTACCTCAGCGTGATTGGGTCCCTCATGGACCTTGCCATAACCACTGAATCAGATGTGGATTTCTCAGTCGACATCTTGGCTCATTTCTCTCAACAGCCTCGTCAAAGGAACCTTGAGGCTGCCCTGCATGTTGTCCACTACATGCTCTCCACAGCATAAAACAAAACTCATGTTGCTTTGTTTTATAGTGCAAAACCCTCGATTGTTGTTCATGGCTACACTAACCATGACAGAATACATGACAATGTTGAAGGAGTGGAAAACATATATGTGTTGCTCACAAGTCGAGTGAGGCCGAGTACGTGGCACCCGATGCAGGTACGTGTGAAATTGTGGGGCTTTGCCGCTTGTCTTAATAGTTGCGTGTGCTTATCCCTGCATCACTATACACTATGACAACCAGAGCACAAAAGCAATCGCCGAGGACGACGGCATGCATCCTTCTCGCACGAAGTGCATCAACGCTAAGCATCATTTTCTACGCGAGCGCATTGCTGCCGGATGCCATTGCTCTACTACGCGCTCGTGATGCCCCAGATTGATGTTGCTATACCCCTCTCTTTCTCACAAGTTGTCGTCTTCCGCTACATGTGTGTCTGCTATTCTCCTTCTCATGTGTGTATAGCCTGTTTTCCTGTCNGTGATTAGTCCAAAGTGAAGATCTCGGACGTGGCATCATCACACATCCATTAGATTATGCATTACTGGTGTCTTAGCCGAGTGCAAGAGTGGTGCCTGTTGTGTCCAGCCGGAATGAGATTGAGAGCCCAATTGTCACCATAACTTGCTTGGTTAAAACTTATCAAAACGTGCAGCAACATTTAATTTAGACGTGCACCCACATACGCCCGTGGTCGCTGTGGTTGATTGTGTTGTAGTCATGCATGTTAAAGTAGATTATTTCTAGGTGAGACGGGGTTGCCGATCCTACAGGACCACAAGACCGGCTTATTCTGGCATGTGAGAAACTATTTAGCAGCGCGTTACAAACTGGTCCAGTTGGATTCCGAGGTGGCCCCCGGGCCCCATGCAACCTTTTCGTGTAGGTGCCCCGGTCAACTGGTCCGTATCACCTCGCTAGCCTGTTACACTCACTACTCACTTCTATGAGTCTGAATCACATCTCTAAGGGTGATTGTTCCATTCCATAGCTTCGTGTATGCCCCTCACTGTTACTCTCTTTCATTGGATTCTTAGACTAGTCTAGCAGTCGCCAATGCCTACAAGGATGTGAAGGGGGGAATGGATCTTGGTATTGGTGCTCAAGTGTTGACTTACCAGTACAGTGTTTGCTATTAACTGGTCTCCACGCACACACACTTCAATGCAGGAGAGTGCACCAACATGGCTGCCTTGCAAAGCAAGTGGCCCTCTCAAGTAATGACACGCTCAAGTTCTACGTCATTCTCGCCTTCTTCAACCACAACATAGGGCTTGTACCAGTGGGCTAACCACAAGCTCGTTGAATTATCGCATTACATTGTCGTTGAAAAAACCTCACATGGTAGTATGCCCACATTTGCTTTGCATGCTTAGTTGGTTTGTTGGTTGCTTGGGCTAGTTGTCGGGTGTTGATCCTATTGGGGTCATGCTGTCGGGTTTTTTTCGAGTACCAGCAGCTCTTGGATCTATTCCGATCAGGTGTGACTCTATTGTTGTGTCATTACTGTGACCTATCTGCTCACATTCGTTGCCTTGCAGATCCCTGAAGGGGAACAGAGTACGGAAGAATGGGGGAGCAGACATGAGTCCGGCAGCTGGCGAGCAGCCTGTGGATACACTCACATCGTCACTACTCCCCTCTTGGTGTGCTCACATCTGGTCTCAAGAATCTACTGTTGTGCCTATTTGTCTGTGAAGTGCAATACTTTGGTGACCTAGTTTAGTCTTGCTTGTGAGATTGTGTTAGTTTAGACAGGCACAAGATAGGCTTAAACTCAGGTTGTGGGCATATTTTGACATGGGACAGGTTCGCCCACAAGTTTTTTAGCGAGCGCCGGTGAGCTCTCTCTCACTGGCCGACGGGTGAACTCGACTAGCGAGTTCCACCCCGTAGGTCACTCACTCTCCATTGTTCTGACACGTACTCCTTGCCCAGTCGTCCGTTTTGGATGAATTCAGTTGCCTTCTGACCACAGTGTGGTGCTCCAAATAGCTTTGTAAGGGAAAAGGGACTAGGAGTCTCTGTTTTGGTATCCGAGCGGACGAGCCAAAGCTCGTCGCGTTTCGTGTGAGAGACACGGAAAGGTCCTGTAAGGGCAGATCCGCAGTTGCGCGGGTTAGCAGCGGCAGCAGCAGCAGCAGCAGCGGTAGCAGTCGCGAAGCATCATCTCCAGCGGCACTAGCGTGCAGTGGCGTGTGGCAGCAGCAGTTAGCAGCAGCCGCGAGCAGCGGCCGCATTGGCTTGGCTGCATTGGCCAAGCCGTAGCACCCCTGCCTACGTCCGTGCAGAGCAGGGACAGGAGCGGTACTAGCGGCAGCATCGTGCAGCGGCGTACGGCAGCAGCAGTCAACGGCCACAAGAGGAGGCAGTGGCAGCAGCGACGGCCGCTTAGCCGCGGCTGCAGCAGCCTGTGACAGCCACAGTGGCACAGCCGCAGCACCATCGCTGGCAGCTGTGCGAAGCAGCAACTGTAGTGGTGAATGCGTGCAGTAGGGTGCGACAGAAGTTGCTGACAGCCGCAGTTGTGGACAACCGCAACAACCGACACCAGCCGCAATGCGAGCGATCCAACCACAGTCGTGATAGTAGTTGCATTAGGACAGTTACAGTGTGTTGTAGTAACAGCAAGTAACGACGTCCGCAAGTGGCAGCAGCAATAGTAGCAGCAACGGCGGCGAAAGTAGCAGCCGTCTGGTCCCCTCTGGTCTACCCTTTCCCCTTCTGGTTGGGTTCCCCTCTATCTCTGGGTTGGGTGGTGGTGGTTTAGGTACAAAAACAACCTCACGGCCTCTCCCTGATTTCCGACGTCCACTAGGGCAAGGGAAATGCTACTGAAATTTTTTCGGCATCGTCGGAGGGGGGGAGTCCATCGATAACCTTTAGGCTGAAACATGCCTTGTCGTAGTTCCCACGCCCACTGGGTAGGGGAAACGCTGCCGAAATTGTTTGGCAGCATGGGGGGGGGGTTCATCGATGGTGGTCTTCACGCGCAAAAGGCTCCATCACGCAATCCATGCCCTCTAGGACGGGATGAACGCTGCCGAAATTATTTTCGGTAGTGCTCACCACTCAACATCATTGTCAGCAGTATCGGTGCACACCTGCGCCACCCCAACACCATGCCCAAGGACACAACCATCGCAGTCGGCATTGCCAGCTCCACTATGGATGCGAGCATTGCTGCCTCTGGTGTGAGTGGCAGCACACCGAGCACGACGCGGGACGATTCCCCATCTAGCCCTGGCTTGTTGGCACACGGTCTGCACGAGTTGCGTGAGCAATAGGCCCAGTAGGATGAACAGATAGCCAAGCAGATGGCCGATTTATTGAAGTTGTTTTGGGACGCAATCCAGCCACATCAGCAACAGCAGCAGCAGCAGCTGCTGCAATAGCAGGACCGGTAGCAGAAGCTGCTCCGTGATGTATTACGTAAGGGCAGGATTACCGTCGAGAGTGAGGTTGTAGTCGATGTCGATGCAGGGTTAGGAGCGTTCGATGCAGATCTGTCCTACGAACTTCCACAATCGAACGAAGATGCCAGTGACGAGGAAAGCATGTTATGCGTACGTCTCGCACAGTTATGAAAACGGCGTTGAAGCCGCTTGGCAAGCCAAGCAGTACTAATGGACGAAAAAGGCCCAAGTAACCAGTCCAAGGTAACTACAGACCTTGCGTCCTTGGAGGACTAGTTACTTTGCATGAGACTAGGGCTGAGGGAGGTCTTCCCATCACCGTCACCAGAACAAGCTGTCCCTGTAGCTCTACCGACAACAAAGCCACCCAAGTAATTTGAGACGGAAACCCCGGCTTACCGGCAGGAGGATAGCTACACCACTTGGGAGCCACGGTTTTGTATGTGGGCGGTCAGTGAGGGGGTACATCAGTACTACACCATCCAGTACCAGATCACAGACCCCCATGCAACGGCTACCGCCGTCCGCGTCGTGTACAGTCTCTTGAAGGTCGTCCCCGAGGAGTACACACTCGAATTCAAGCCTATCCTTGGTTATCCCCGCACCGGTGCTAGAGCTGACCCACGTGACGCCTTGAAGCTGGCAACTAATCTCTTCGAGGGTGCGACCATGGCAACGACATCACAACATCAGTCATAATTCAACTCCCTGCGCCACAGTGGGCACGAGACACCAGTGAACTACTGGCGGTGAGCGATGTGGCTCTACAAGGTCCTGGGGAAGCAAGGGCCGGGCCAACTCATGGCGTTCAACACCATCGAGATCGGCATTCGGTGCGAGTACGCAAAGAATTTTGACAACTTCAGCCTGAGCAGCCATCAGGAGATGGCCGACAGAGATTTTCTCTTGTCATGGACGACTGAGCACTTCTTACACGTGGCAAGAGTTGGAACAGCAAATGAAGCCCGCCATGGTGCATCCGCTGGAGCCGTCACAGCTGTCCAAGCGTCACGCGCCTTCTCCCCTTCCTTCTCCCCCATCGTCATAGTAAATGACGGCAACCGCAACTACAGCTGGTTCAGCTGTAGCGGTTTAAGGGTAGAAGGGATGGAACAATTGGAGGGATGCCAAGGATGGCAAGGAACAGGCGGCTTCAAAGCTAGCTAGGGAGCGTCAATGGGAGTGTTACAACTGTGAGGGAGCGTACCGCTACACAGAGTGCAAGCTCCCTAAGACCTGGACAAAGATTGCGAAAGGTCTGGAACGGGCGTTTGAGCAGCACGAGCGCGCCTCTGCATACACCACAATAGTGGCTGACACGTAGTCTCAACCATCAGCTGATGTAGCCGTAGCTGACACCAGCGACTTTTCACCTCTGGAGGAGCAGCTTGTGATACAGGTCCGCGATATCGCCGAGCTCTGCCAGCTTCTCCGGCTCACCACTCAAGGAGGTGCGAGTGAATTGACTGAGCCGAGCGATCCCACGGTTGGGTCTGTTAAGTCCGTGACGTGCAGTCGGGATGGTGGCGATGGAGCACGGTGTGCTATTGAGTTTGTGGAGTCATTTTTTGCGCGTGATGATGCTCGTCTGTCCGCCGTCTTTGCCGCAGTGTGCTCAGGTCATGATGACCTGTTGTGGCTTGACAAGTCACAGACACATGTTGTCAGTGCGGCTCAGTAGTCGTCCATTGAGCTACCTCTATCCAATGTCTGCATTGTTGGCTGCTATTCAGCCACGTCGTCCGAGCGTGTGATGGATGCCACCTGGATCAGCCGCGTCGCCGTGATTTCATGGTGCTTGGTCCAGTCACCTCTATGAAATCTTTGCGTACGACTGTTGGTCATTAGGTTCCTGTTCAGGGTGAAGGTCTGGTGAAATTCCATGGACCAAATGGACCGTTCTACATTTCAAACATGCTGTACCTGCATGGTCTAGAACTCAGCCTTCTATCTGGACGTGCTTGCACACGGATGGGTGTCAATGTCGCATTCACAAGTGAGGATGGCACTATCTTCGTTTGCGCTACTGCTGAAGTGGTACTCCGTGGCAAGGAATTCGGGGACTTGTACCATGTCTCCGGCTGCCCCATGTCGGCCAACATCACTGCACCATCCACTACACGAGTGTTTTTCATAGGCACGCTGTCGCCTGAGCATCACCATCTACTGCACATATGCTTGTGTCACGTCCAATTAGATGATGTAGATCATCTGATTCGCACCCAACATGTGCTCGGTCTTGACGCAGTGCCCTTTTAGGCGCCGCCCAAGACCGATG
>SZWC01003547.1:71456-89305 GCA_023375785.1 Penium margaritaceum
CCCGTGGCACACATGTGGCTATTGCTTGTTTTTCTTATGACTCTATGATGCGGTCGTAGGTTGGGCTCGTAGACTCTCACTGCCTTGCCCTGCCTCATTTTCTTGCCTTGAGTGCTTTGGGGGAGCTGCTTATTTCCCGGGTGCTGATCCGCAGGGGGCCACCATGCCGGTCTTAGCTGAGCATTGGTGAGTAGCCACCCTCGGAATATTCCGAGTGGCCGGGCTCGACCCCCGGGTGGCGGCACTGGCCCAACCAAGTGTGTTGCTTGGTGTAGGCGAGTGCTCACCGGTGTGCTCTAACCTCGCTCGCTCCCCCCCACTAACTTGTCTTGTTTGTAACTTGCAAGTTCTCTAAGGCAAGTCTTCGTCGCATCCATGGCGTGTCTCACGTCTCGTGACTCTCACTTGCCATGTCATACTTGGCCTGTCTAGGAAGTTACCTAGCAACTACTGGTATCAGAGCTATGAGGATCACCTTCCGCACCTTGTCGATCCTGGTCCGTCATCCTCGATGCAACATGCACACCCTCAGCTCTCTCGGCCCGTGGCCGACTCTTCGGCACCTGAGCAGCGTATCTGCGCACCTAGCCGGCTCTTTGGCACTTCGCAGCAACACATAGGGTTGTTAAGGAACTCGTTCTCGAGCCTCTTCCAGCAGCTCTAAATCGCCATCATTCACACCCACGGACGCCATTCTGTGCGCCGCCTTCTCTCCTGGTGGGATCGTGACTTCACCTAGCGGGTGTTCACCGTGGGCTTCTACCTCATAGTAGCACTTTGCACTCTCTGCTGCTCTCAACCACCCTCTCTCTTCTGCCCTCTGCTGCTCTCATCTGCTCCGCACTCTCTACTGTGTTCGTAGCTGCTATCGGCTCCTCGTTATCAGCAGCTGCTCTCTTCAAATCGGTTGCGGCGGCCGCATCCCTAATCTACAGCAATTGTGCGTCGTCATTAACAGCAGCAGAGAGTAACGGCCCCTTTGTGCCTCCCCATATCACACTACGCCCACGAAGCTGTGTCTCGGCCCGACGTGTGGTACGCTTGGTGCGTCCTCGATTGCGACAGCAGCCCACTCAGCCTTCAAACTGGCTGATGATGACAACACCCCTTTGTGGGTGCGCATGCTGGATCACATGTACTGGCAAGAGGACGTTGATGCTGTGGTCGAGCACGAACGAGAGGAGATAGATTGTCAGATCTACACCCCAGACAACCTCCCACCGTCACCACCACTATCACCAAGGATGCAACCTTCTCAAAGCTCCCAACCTACCGCTCCTGCCCCTCCTTCTAACGTAGCACAATCTACCAAGGCATCCACAGCGCCTGAGGTGCCCAGCGTCATTCCTGTTCTCTCCGTGCACACGGACTCCATTGGTCTAGCAGGCACTGTCCTTGACGCAGCTGCTGGTGCCGCGGCTACCTTCGCAGCCACGGGCAGGGCCTGCCGTGCTCCCACACAGACGGCCGTTGGTCGGGCAGCTGAGGCATACACACAGACAGCGGCCTCTCTCACTCTGCTTGCAACTGTCGCTGCTAACATTACCACCCAGATCACAACAGTAGCGGCATCTATTGCCAAAGAAGCCTCTACAGTAGCAGACGCTACTTCCAACGCCGTCGGCTCCATTCGAGCATCCACTGTCGCAGCAGTACTGACGTCTACTGGTGCTCCTCGCGACGTCACACCACACATCACCACCGGCATTATGGCGGCGTGTGCCTTGGCTGCAGATGCTGGCGCTACTGCCACGGGGCTCCTTCGTCTCACCGTGGCGGTCGCAGGGTGGGTGGCTGTCCTGTTCTCCTCAGCCGCAGCCATTGTCCCACCACTCTTCATGCTTCTTTCGCGTCACTAGCTCGGTGAGCACTGCATTCACCATTGACACTTTGCACACTACTGCACTCTTCTTCACTTCACTTGCATTCCCGGTCCCCTTCTCTCATCATGCCTGGACCGGAGGAAATGATAGAGGCCCTTCAGGTTGCTCTTAGTGAGGCACAAGCAGAGCGCCGCAGAGCTGAGGATGAGCTTCATCAGGGACGGGAAGCACAGTATGAGCTAGCAGTCATAGTAGCCACATTAGTCATTGAACGCCTGCGTGCTATTCCAGCCTTGGCTGCAGTACTTTCTACCACACAGTAGGTCTCAGCAGACTCGACCGCTCCTCCTGGTGGTGTTTTTGGAAACTCCTCCTCTCCCTCTCTTTCATCGGCAGCCTTTGCCCGTGCTCTGCACCCAGCTCGGCAGAAAGACTTTGAAACACCACCACCACAGTTCACGCCTAAGCTCACGTTCACATCCTGGGAGACCCGCTTCAGTGCATGGGCCCAAGGTGAACTCCTTTGGGAGTACTATTCTCCTACCAAGCCATCGTTTGTGCCACAGCCTGCAGAGGCTGCTCGCACTGTGCGGGCACTCATCAGCGCAGGCCCCGAGAATCTCCTCGATGACATTGGTATGTACAATGCAGGCCCTTCTCGCGGCACTTCTGCTGATCCCATCGGTGCTTACGCTCTCAACCACTGCCACAAAACAGTGACTGGGCACGCTGCCCAGAGTGCACTCACTGTTCAGTTCAACACCTTGCAGATGCGGACGGAGGAGACGGCAGATGAGTATGGGGTGAGCAGTGTGCGCTTGCTGCGGGACCTTGGCAGGGCTGCCCCCGGCCCTCTCTCAGCCTGCTTATCCATTGTTGATGGCCTCATCCTAGAGCTGTCTGACTTGTATCTTCACGTCTCTCAGGCAGAACTTGAGCGCCTTGCCTCTGCACCTGTTGCTTCTGATTCCCCACCCGGAATCGGCCCCCTCTTTGACTTCACTGCCTCGCGTCTCACCGACTGGTGGAACGCCTTACCGAACAAGCTCACGCGCCGTGCTGCGTTGGCTGCTGTCACCTCCTCCTCTTCCTCCCCTGCCGTAGCTTCCTCTTCGTCCTCCTCTTCGCAGGCTGCAGCGCACTCCACTCAGGGTGTCCATCGGGGAGGGGGTGGTGGCTCCGGCCGTGGTGGCGGCCGTGGGGACAAAGGCCGTGGGGACGGTCGTGGTGGCAAAACCTCGGCCCCCACTACAGCTGAGGTCATCTGCTGGAACTGTGGCACCTCTGGCCACTCTGTACCAAAATGTCCTACCCCTCGTGACGATGCACGTCTGGCCTCCTCCATGCGTACCCATTTGGCCCGCACCAGTGCCGCCGCCTCCTCCGCCGCTGCTGCCGTGACAGTCGCGTCTTCCTCATCTTTGCCAACCGCCTCGACAGTCTCCACCATGCTTGCTCCCCTTCAACCGACACCTCCAGCTCCCAGTCCCTGGGGCTGGATTCTTCCTCCATCTGGCCCTCCATACTACGGCCCCCCGCCCGCTCACTATCACGTGCACCACTGGGCTCGTGACAACGGGCACTTCTCTGACCGCTCCTCCGATCGTTCCTTGGAACGCTCCTCTGATCGTCGTGACGAGGAACACACCCTTGAGCACCGGCTGACGGGACTCCTCCATCTTCGCTCTCAGGGAGGTGAGAGTGTGAGTGGCCAATCCCTTGTGTCTGTGTATGAGTCCGAGGACACTCTTCGTGGTGTCTCCTCCGGTCGGGTTCAGGGGGATTTGCCTGATGATCGTGCCTGGATTGAAGATTGGTAGCCACATACGTTTCCCACTCGTCTTGGTTGTTTGTCCACTCTCCCTGCTCGTGGCACTGTTGTTGTCTGTCATGTTCTTCCCTCCACTCATACCTCGCCTGGCCTCTAGATCATTGACTCAGGGGCCACACATCACATGACCTCCTGCCGTTCCTCCTTTGTTTCCCTTGGCCCCGTTCAGTCCGTTCGTACTGTGCGCACAGGCTCTGACCAGCTGCTCCCTGTTCAAGGTGTTGGTGTTGTCCGTTTTGTTGGTCCTAGTGGCACTGTCTACCTTCCTAACGTATTGTACGTGCCTGATCTTGAGGTCAGCCTCCTCTCTGTGACCACCCTCGACGACCAGGGCATGGACTTCTCCTCTAGCCATGGCCTTCCATCCATCTCTCTGCGCTCGTCCGGCCGTGTTTTTCATCGTGGCGTACGGTTTGACCTGCCTGTTCTGTGTTTCCCTCACTTTGCCCTCGTCTTCCGCTGCTTCTGCTCTTACTCACGTTGCTCCGTCCTTGTCTCCTGAACATGCCGACCTCCTACACCGTCGCCTTTGCCACATTCACACTGCCGCCATCCAGCGCCTTCTTCGCCTTCGCCCCGCCCTTGGCCTTGACCCTACCACGTTTGCTCCACCCTGCATGTCCACATGTCTTGATTGTGCCACTAGGAAAATGCACCATTCCCCTTTCTCCACCTCCGAGTCCACCACCTCTCACCTTCTTGATCTAGTCCACGCTGATGTCATGGGTCCTTTGCCCCATGACTTCCTTGGCGGCCTCGGCCGTTATGTCCTATGCTTGACCGACGATTTCTCTTGTTACCGTTGGGTCTTTGCGCTTCTCCACAAAAGTGATGTCACTGATGTCCTTGAGTCTTGGCTCCCACAGGTCGAGCATGCTTGCCTTCGGCCCTTGCGTGTGTTTCGCAGCGACCGCGGTGGTGAGTTCTTTAGCCCCACCTCTCGCTTCCTTGAATCGTGTGGTGTTCGGCTTGAATCCTCTGCTCCCTACACCCCCCAGCGAAATGGTGTCTCTGAACACTGGAATCGCACCCTCGCTCATTATGTTTGCTCTCTTCTCTCTGCCTCCGGGCAATCCCCCCTCTTTGCCTTTGAGGCCATGTCCTACATGACCTGGGTCTGGAACCGTGTCCCTCATGGTCCCCTTCCCAAGTCTGTCACTCCCTTTGAATGCTGGACTGGTTAGCGTGCTGACCTCCGCCTTGCTCGCGTCTGGGGGTGTCTTGCCTCGGTGTGGGTCCCTTCAGACCAACGGGATGGTAAGTTGTCTCCTCGTGGTCGGCTTTGCATCTTTCTGGACGTCTCTCCTTTCTCCAATGCGTGGCGCTTCTTGGACCCCTCCCGATGCCATGTCGTCGAGTCTTGTGATGCTCTCTTCTTTGAACACTTCTTTGAACATGACTCTCCCCGCTTTGGTGGATCACTCTTTCCGCCATCTCGGGATGGGGGTGGTCCTCTGCCCTCTGGGCCTCCTGCTCTCCCTTCTGGGCGTCCCTCGTCACCCTCTGTCGCCTCGTTGCCAGAGCAGAGGTCTCCCTCGCCCTCGTCTCCCTCACTGTCTTCCTCTCCCTCAGCCTCCTCTGCTCCTTTGACCTCGTCTCCTCCCTCTAAATCTCCTGACTCTCTGGATGCTGTCACTCCTGAGCCCTCTGTCTCTTTTGCACCCGCTGCCTCATCCTCTCTTCCTCCATCTAGCGCCATGTCCCCGCCACTGGCTCTCTCCAAACCGTCTGACTCTGTGGACTCCCCAACCCCATCTGTGCAGTCGCGTCTTGCTACTCCTTCCTCCTCTGCGCGTGTCTCGTCCATCCCACCAGTGTCACCCTACACTCGTGGCGGGCGCCTTCGGGCACTTCCCTCCCAGTCTCAACCCGTTGTTTCTGGTGACCCTGGTCTCCGTGCCCTTGGCCTTGCCACCTCTGCTCTGTCCACTGCAGCGTCAGTCATCCACCGTAGCAATGCACTTGGCTACTCTCTTGTCAAGGAGGAGTTCCACTCAGCTCTCTCCTCATTTGTAGCTGGGTATGTTGCATCATTCTTTGCTGCCATTGGACTTTCTCCACTGCCTCCCGAGCCCCTAACTGTCCAGGGAGCACGTACTACCGTAGACTCCTCGTTGTGGGAGTAGGCAATGAAAGCTGAGCTTGATGCACTGACTGAGCACGGTGTGTATGAACTTGTTGATCTCCCACCGGCCCGCAAGGCAGTTGCTGCCAAATGGGTCTACCATCGCAAACTGAACCCTGACAACAAGTTGAATGGTACAAGGCTCGTCTCACTGCAAAGGGATTTTCTCAGATCCCCGGTGTTGACTTTGACGAGAGCTTCGCCTCGGTTGGTCGCTACACCACAGCCAGAGCCATCCTGAGTCTGGTCGCTCAGCATGACTGGGAGGTTGAGAAGATGGATGTCAACAATGTCTTCCTCCATGGCAGGTTGGACGAGGAGATCTATATGGTGCAGCCACCCGGCTTCTCAGATGGAACAGGCCGGGTATGGCGCTTGCGCAAGGCCCTCTATGGCCTGAAACAGTCCCCACGTTGTTAGAACCAAGAGATCACGTCAACCCTTGAAAATGGAGGGTACAAAAGGAGCGCTGTGGACTCTGTGTTGTTCCTCAGTGCCCCCTCCAAGCCACTTGTTGTCATCCTTGTCTATGTGGATGATCTCCTCATTGCCTCTTCTGACGCTGCATCTGTCACGGCGGTCAAGACCCTACTCCAGACGGCATAAAAAATGAAGGATCTTGGTCCGGCTCGTGTCTTCCTTGGCATGGAATTAGAATGTGACTGCGGGCGTTGCACTCTGCACGTCCATCAGGTAGCGTATGTACGCAGCCTGGGGGAACGATTCGCTCCGCTCCTCACATCAGTCCTCACTGCGTCCACTCCCATGACACCCGCTCGTCAATCCATACTAAAGTCTGTGGATGTGTCCACACTGGGGGAGACAGTCGATGTGGGTGATTACCTCCGTGTCATTGGCTCCTTGATGTACCTCGCCATGACCACCCGCGCTGATGTGGCATTTGCTGTGAACTTCCTGTCCCAGTTCTCCCAGTGCCCCCGTGAGTGTCATCTTGAGGCAGCATTGAGGGTAGTGCGCTATGTCCTCTCCACCCCTCGCATTGGACTGTACTTTCGTGCGCAGCCCTCAGTCATGGTGGACGGTTTCACAGACAATGACTGGGCGCATGACTCTGATGCCCGCAGTCGAACAGGTTACATCTTTCTGGTCGGTGGCACTGCAGTCTCCTAGAAAAGTGGAAAACAAGGGTGTGTTGCTCACAGTACTGCTGAGGCTAAGTATGTTGCTCTTGGCGCAGGCACGTGTGAGGTGGTCTGGCTGTGTCGTTTGCTGTAACAACTGTGTGTACCCATCCGTTGCATCGCTTTGCGCTGTGACAATCAAAGCACAAAGGATATTCTTGAAAACAGCGGCATGCATCATTCACGCACCAAGCACATCAATGTGGAGCACCATTTTTTCCGTGAGTGCATTGCTGTTGGCATTGTCCAGGTTGCTTGGGTGGACACACGGTCTCAGAGAGCTGACTTTCTCACTAAGGCCCTCAGTCGTAATGTCTTCAAAGGTGTTGTTCATTCCGTTGGTCTCATCTGCCCGCATGATCCGTTTTTATTGGTTCTAGTACATCTCTATCACCTCTCACGATCCCCTCTTGTTGTCCTCTCATGTGTGTGGGTTGGTTGCCTGGGGGTCATGGAGGAGTGTTGAAGTTCGTTGGCCACTCACAACTCTGTGCCCTCTTCTCCCCCACACTGTGCACACACATGTACAAGCTGGAAAACCTAGGCAGCAGGTTGGGGCAGCAACGTTGTTGATGCAGCGTGCGGGCTTCCACGCTCGTTGCTTAAGTCAGCTGCCCCCTCAGTCTACTGCTCTAGAGTCTAAGTCTGGAAGCTCTGGGCTTGTTACTCAGAAACGCGAGCGCCAGTGTTAGCGCCAGAAAGCAGCTGAAAACTGAAAGTGACTGATTTGGAATGAAGAATGAACAACAATGGGAGATCCCTCCAAGTTCTAGCTCCCCCCCACTAGCGTAGAACTTGTTACTCAGCTAACCAGCCAATCAGAAAATAGTCCTAGCCCTATTTTCTGGCAGGCGGGGTTTTCTCGGTGAGCCCTGCCAGACGCCCGACAGCCCAAAACCCGGGCGTCGTCCGTTTTGCCTGAAAACTGGACCATACCATAATACAGACGCTGCGAACGTAGTCGTGGGGTCGGAATCAGCTAGAAAAATAGCAGCAAAGAGTTATGGCTGCCTGAACCCGGGCAGTGCCTACGACAGTCAGTGACGCCAAGCAGGGCCACACAGCAGGAGACATGGACCCTAGGCATAGCATGACGATGCAGACGCAATGCCACAACCAGAAACAAAGCTGGGTGCATGGAAACAGCATCTGTAGTGGCAGTGACCGCCGGCGGCCCGACTGCCAAGGAGGCCTGCCGATGGAGCTGAGCGCATCGCCGAAGGAAGGAGGCTCCAGCGGACGGTGCGTGGACCTCAGCGCGTCGGCTCCACCGAGAGACACTCCAGCAGCGTCGAGTCTCGCCGTCAGTCATCTGCACGCCGATGTACACAAGCCGGGAGGACACAACAGAGTACAATGAGAGATGCGTGAAAACCAACACTCCCCCATGACTCACAAACGTAGTGCAGATGTACGGGCAGAGACACAGTCAACGACCAGACTCCCCCTGGCCACGCAGAGATGCAAGCAGGGACAAAGAGAGCCACTTACGGACGCACGCCGACCAAACTCACAGCCTTCTTGAACGAGTCGCGCTTCAGTGCCTTGGTCAATAAATCAGCCAACTGTCGTGCTGTCTCAACCCACACGATGCTGATGTTGCCGTCATGCAACAACGAACGCACATAGAGATACTCAACGTTGATGTGCTTTGTGCGTGTGTGATTCACGCCGTCATTGTCGGCGATGGCCATGGCACTCTCATTGTCACAGTGCAGCATGATGGATGCGACAGGCTGATGCAACTCGGACAACAAACGACGCAGCCACACACTCTCACACGCGCCTGAGCCAAGAGCCACGTACTCATCCTCAGCAGTGCTGCGTGCAATGCACCCCTGCTTGCCACTGCGCCAGGACACAGCTGTGCCGCCAATCAGAAAGATCCAGCATGTGCGACTCTTACCGTCCGGACTGCCGGCCCAGTCACTGTCAGTGTATCCCACCGCGACCACAGACGGCTGACGCCAGAATATGAGACCTCGCCGAGGAGTCGAGATGACATAGCGCAGTACTTGGATCGCGGCCTCGTAGTGGAGGTGACGCGGCTCCTGAGAAAACTGGGCCAGGAGGTTGACAGCGAACGCGATGTCTGGGCGCGTCGTCGTCGCCAGGAATATCAGTGACCCGATGACTCGCAGGTACGTGGTCACGTCAACTGGCTCCCCCACAACAGTTGTGTCAAGACTCTTCATCTTCACGTGGCCATCGGGTGACATGGGTGAGGATGCACTCAGCATGAGTGGTAGGTCCTCCGCAAAACGGGTGGACAGAGTCTGCACATAGGCGGCCTGGTGGATGTGCAGGACGCCCTGGGAGCGATCATGCTTGAGCTCCATGCCCAGGAAGACTCTGGCAAATCCGAGATCCTTCATGTGGTAGGCGGCGTGAAGCAAGTCCTCGACACGCTGGATGGCAGTCGTGTCTGGCGACGCAATGAGGAGATCGTCGACGTAAACCAGAACAGCTGCGTAAGTCTGGCCTCGCGGACTGACAAACAGTGCGGGGTCAGCGGTGCTGCACTGGAGCCCGTCCCGAAGGAGCGTGCTGCCGATTTCTTGGTTCCAACACCGAGGCGACTGCTTTAGGCCATAGAGGGCCTTACGCAGTCACCAGAATCTCCCAGTGCTGTCGTCGAAGCCTTGGGGCTGCACCATGTAAAGCTCCTCATCCTCTAGTGAGCCATGGAGAAACGCGTTGCTCACATCCATGTGATGCAGCTCCCACCCATACTGGGCGACTAGGCTGAAGAGTGCCCGGCTAGTGGAGAACCGGCCAACTGGGGCAAAGATCTGGTCGTAGTCGACCCCAGGAATATGGGCAAACCCCTTGGCTGTAAGGCGGGCCTTGTACTTGTCCAAGGACCCGTCGGGCTTCCACTTGCGCCGAAAAACCCACTTGGCGCCAATGGCCTTCCGACCTGGAGGAAGGTCGACGAGGTCGTACACATGGTTCTGTCGGATAGCAACGAGCTCATCGGCACAGGTAGCGTCCCAGTGTGCAGCCCCAGGAGAGGCCCGTGCCTCGCGCAGGGTGGTTGGGTCCTCCGGGCGTGCTGTGGAATGGACAGAGAGAGCGTGTGCATCTCGAGCCCCTGTTGAGATGCGCGTGAGTGCAACCACGATAGCGTGCTGATGCTCGTGATGAAGCATGGCGTAACCCAGTGCGGAGTCCAGGTGAAGGTCTGCAATGATGGCCGAGGTGGTCAAGCCAAGGGCCTTGGTGCCAGGGTCCCCACTCACGACCGTGGGAGTGGAGGAGACACGTGGAGCCACGGGGGGTCGAGGCGCCACGAAGCTTGGTGCGACGGTCTGCGCACTCACCGATGGTCTGGGTCGGAGGCTGCCGCCTGGGCCACGTGTGTAGCGTGGCAGAGCAGGAGATGGCACTGATTCCGACAGGCCAATGGAGGCAGACGGGGTTGCTGGTCCGGAGGGGCCCGCGGATGCAACCGGGGCAGCTGGTCCGGGTGGGCCAGCGGACGCGACTGGAGCTGTCGGTCCTGAGGGACCAGCGGATGCGACTGGGGCTGCTGGCCCGGAGGGACTGGCGGGCGCGACTGGGGCTGCTGGCCCAAAGGGGCCAGCGGACACGACTGGGGCTGCCAGCCCGGAGGGGCCAGCGGACGCGTCTGGGGTTGCCGGCTCGGAGAGACCAGCAGACACGACTGGGGCCATGGGCCCGGAGGGGCCGGCAGACGCCACTGGGACTGCCGGTTCAGGGGGACCAATGGACATGGCTGGGGTTGCCGGCTCAGAGGGACCAACGGACGCGACTGGGGCTGTTGGTCTGGAGGGACCAGCGGACGCGACTGGGGCTGCCGGCTCAGAGGGACTGGGGGATGTGTCACCTGGAAGCGACAAAACAGAGGACGGACTCACTCCCCCACGGGAGGGGATAGACACGGACGAGCTGGAGCGAATGAGGCCACGAGGAAACAGGTCCTCGAAGAAGAGGGCATCCCGGGACTGGACGATGCAGTGCCGGGAGGGATCCCAGAAGCGCCAGGCCTTGGACTGACGAGAGACACCGACGAAGGTGCAGGGACGTCCGCGGGGGGTGAGCTTGCCGCCCTGCTGCGGGGCGGGCAACCACACCACGGCCACGCAGCCCCAGACGCGAGCCGGGCGGAGGTCAGCGCGCTGACAGCACCAATGCTGGTAAGGCGTGGACTGGCGGGGAAGGAGACCGTGGGGAATTCGGTTCCAGACCCAGGTCATGTAGGCCATGGCTTCAAAGTAGAAGCCATTGGAGAGACCGGACTCGACCCGCATGGTGCAGACGGTGTCAGCCATGGTACTGTTCCACCGTTTGGAGACACCATTCTGGGCGGGCGTGTAGGGAGAGGATGTCTCATGGTGGATGCCGCGTGAGGCGAGAAAGGTCATGGCCTCACCCATGTACTCACCACCGCGATCGGAGTGAAAACGGCGAAGAGAGCGGCCACACTCGCGCTCCGCAAGGACCAGCCATTCCTGGATGGTGCGGGCGACATCGCTCTTCTGCTGAAGGCAGAAGACCCAGCGGTAGCGAGAGTAGTCGTCAGTGAGGGTGAGGACATAGCGGCCTTGCTCGCTGACGGACTCGGTGGGGAGAGGGCCCATGACGTCCGAATGGACAAGGTCAAGAGGGGCGGACGCACGGGAGGAAGACAAAGGGTACGTGGACCGGTGCATCTTCCCCTGAGCACAATCAATGCACTCAGTAGGGCACGGGAGGGGGAAAGTCTCCGGGTCAAGGCCCTTGGCCGGCTGGGTGCGGAGCATGCTGTCTACGGCGGCAGAGTGGACGTGGCAAAGGCGGCGGTGCAAGAGGCGAGTGTGTGAAGGAGAAAGTGTGCTGGTAACAAACACATGGCCTGTGGCGGCCGACGGGGAGGAGACGGAAGGGGAGGAGGAGAGACGGGGCACATGCCACAAGTTGCCACGGGCGGTGGCGTGCAGTACGACGAGACCAGACGGACGCAACGACACAGTGCCAACACCACGCGAGTGCACAAGGTCCATGCTCATACGGTCAGGTGCACTAACGGACAGGAGGCTGAGCTCGAGACCAGGGACGAAGAGGATATCGGTCAGAAAGACGTAACCGGCAGGACCACGGAAACGAACAACGCCAACACCATGGACAGGCAACACCTTTCCGGAGCCCGTCCGGACACCGGAGACATCGCCTACCGGACCGAGCATACTGAAGGCCTCACGAGAGGCCGTCATGTGATGCGTGGCCCCGGAGTCGATGATCCAGGTGTCAGCGGGGTCCTGGACGGGGGTCGCCAGATCGCTAACGGTCACATGGCAGCAAGCAAGGGACGCGGACGCGGTGGAAGGAGGCGCGAACCGAAACTGCCAATCGTCAAGCCACACAACGTCGTCATAGGAAGGGGTAGAGGAGACCACGGGAGACGAGGAGACAGACGAGGAAACGGGACACGACCGGCGTTCAGTCTCATTCATGCAAGGCGGGGCAGGAGAGCAGGAGGTGATGCAACTCGCACTTCCCTGGGGAGGAGGGCGCGTCAGGCCAAGCTGGAGCGTGATGAACTGCTCCAGCTGACGCTCACGAGAGGGCGGCCCGGGAGTGTAGACTGAGTGCGAAGTGACGGCACCGGAGCCTGGGTAAGGGAGGGACAGTGCCGGTGACGGGAACGGAGGCGCCGACGGTTGTGGATGATACTGCTGCGGCGCGGGTCTCTGCGGGACTGGCGGAGCTGTCGGAGTGGCGGAGCTGCTAGACGAGGTCGAAGTGTCAAGGCCAGCGGCAGCGACGGCGACAGAGGCGAGACGGCGCTCCCGCTGGCAACGCATGGTGGCGATGACGCGCGCCTCGTCCGTCGGGAGAGGGCATGTGTACCACTCGTGTCCGGGCTGGCCACAATTGTGGCAGACCGAGCCACCACCGCTGGACCCGGCCGACGGCTGCTGCTGCTGCCGTTGCGACGGTCCCTTGCCTTTCTTGTTCCGGCTCTTCTTCTTCTTACCTGAAGACAATGAGGTAGCTGCGGCGGGGGAAGCGACAGCCACGGAGGCGACGGTAGGGGAGGCGACGGCAGGGGATGCAAGAGCCTCCGTGCGATGGAGCTGGGCCTCCAGACGAGCTTCCTCAATGCGGAGGAAGAGCTCGTATGCCCAGGGCATGAGGGTGCCCTGGGCCGCCATGGTGGAGAGGACGTCCTGGGGGNCGGGCGGAGGTCAGCGCGCTGACAGCACCAATGCTGGTAAGGCGTGGACTGGCGGGGAAGGAGACCGTGGGGAATTCGGTTCCAGACCCAGGTCATGTAGGCCATGGCTTCAAAGTAGAAGCCATTGGAGAGACCGGACTCGACCCGCATGGTGCAGACGGCGTCAGCCATGGTACTGTTCCACCGTTTGGAGACACCATTCTGGGCGGGCGTGTAGGGAGAGGATGTCTCATGGTGGATGCCGCGTGAGGCGAGAAAGGTCATGGCCTCACCCATGTACTCACCACCGCGATCGAAGCGAAAACGGCGAAGAGAGCGGCCACACTCGCGCTCCGCAAGGACCAGCCATTCCTGGATGGTGCGGGCGACATCGCTCTTCTGCTGAAGGCAGAAGACCCAGCGGTAGCGAGAGTAGTCGTCAGTGAGGGTGAGGACATAGCGGCCTTGCTTGCTGATGGACTCGGTGGGGAGAGGGCCCATGACGTCCGAATGGACAAGGTCAAGAGGGGCGGACGCACGGGAGGAAGACAAAGGGTACGTGGACCGGTGCATCTTCCCCTGAGCACAATCAATGCACTCAGTAGGACACGGGAGGGGGAAAGTCTCCGGGTCAAGGCCCTTGGCCGGCTGGGTGCGGAGCATGCTGTCTACGGCGGCAGAGTGGACGTGGCAAAGGCGGCGGTGCAAGAGGCGAGTGTGTGAAGGAGAAAGTGTGCTGGTAACAAACACATGGCCTGTGGTGGCCGACGGGGAGGAGACGGAAGGGGAGGAGGAGAGACGGGGCACATGCCACAAGTTGCCACGGGCGGTGGCGTGCAGTACGACGAGACCAGACGGACGCAACGACACAGTGCCAACACCACGCGAGTGCACAAGGTCCATGCTCATACGGTCAGGTGCAGTAACGGACAGGAGGCTGACCTCGAGACCAGGGACGAAGAGGATATCGGTCAGAAAGACGTCACCGGCAGGACCACGGAAACGAACAACGCCAACACCACGGACAGGCAACACCTTTCCGAAGCCCGTCCGGACACCGGAGACATCGCCTACCGGACCGAGCATACTGAAGGCCTCACGAGAGGCCGTCATGTGATGCGTGGCCCCGGAGTCGATGATCCAGGTGTCAGCGGGGTCCTGGACGGGGGTCGCCAGATCGCTAGCGGTCACATGGCAGCAAGCAAGGGACGCGGACGCGGTGGAAGGAGGCGCAAACCGAAACTGCCAATCGTCAAGCCACACAACGTCGTCATAGGAAGGGGTAGAGGAGACCACGGGAGACGAGGAGACAGACGAGGAAACGGGACACGACCGGTGTTCAGTCTCAGTCATGCAAGGCGGGGCAGGAGAGCAGGAGGTGATGCAACTCGCACTTCCCTGGGGAGGAGGGTGCGTCAGGCCAAGCTGGAGCGTGATGAACTGCTCCAGCTGACGCTCACGAGAGGGCGGCCCGGGAGTGTAGACTGAGTGCGAAGTGACGGCACCGGAGCCTGGGTAAGGGAGGGACAGCGCCGGTGACGGGAACGGAGGCGCCGACGGTTGTGGATGATACTGCTGCGGCGCGGGTCTCTGCGGGACTGGCGGAGCTGTCGGAGTGGCGGAGCTGCTAGACGAGGTCGAAGTGTCAAGGCCAGCGGCAGCGACGGCGACAGAGGCGAGACGGCGCTCCCGCTGGCAACGCATGGTGGCGATGACGCGCGCCTCATCCGTCGGGAGAGGGCATGTGTACCACTCGTGTCCGGGCTGGCCACAATTGTGGCAGACCGAGCCACCACCGCTGGACCCGGCCGACGGCTGCTGCTGCTGCTGTTGCGACGGTCCCTTGCCTTTCTTGTTCCGACTCTTCTTCTTCTTACCTGAAGACAATGAGGTAGCTGCGGCGGGGGAAGCGACAGCCACGGAGGCGACGGTAGGGGAGGCGACGGCAGGGGATGCAAGAGCCTCCGTGCGATGGAGCTGGGCCTCCAGACGAGCTTCCTCAATGCGGAGGAAGAGCTCGTATGCCCAGGGCATGAGGGTGCCCTGGGCCGCCATGGTGGAGAGGACGTCCTGGGGGCAGTGCACGAAGACGTCCGAGTACGCGCCGGTGGCGCCGCGCTTGATGGTGAGGAGCGCGGACAGAGGGGTGGGGCAAATTTTCCGAGACGATGAAGGATATCCTCTGTCCGCTGCCAATAGGCAGTGACCGTCTCGGTCTCCCCCATGTGCAGGGAGTTGAACTCCCAGAGCAGACGGCTGATCTCAGCGTCGTTGGACAGGCGCTGGGGCCGGGTGAGGACGTGCCATGCGGTTGCAGGGTCTGGGACGGCGCCAGCGGTGAAGTCGCTGAGGAAAGGCTCTAGGACCAGGCGGGAAGCTGGAGGGGCGACCGGGACGAGGACACGGACGGCGCGAGCAGCGTCATACAGGTGGTCGGCCTGGGTGGGGTCATAAGGGAGGGTGTAGTACGCCCACAGGCCCTCCCCTTGTGCCCAGATCCGGAAGCTGAGCTGCCAGCTCCGGAACTGCTCGCCGGCCTGAAGCGGTGGCGGCGGGGTCTCAAAGTCCTTCTACCTGCGACCGGCGCCCAGAGTGGGGCCAAGGACGGAGGTCACTGTCTGCCGCTGGCGCTGAGTCTGTTGTTATGCCAGGTAGTATGTGGCAGCAGACACAGCAGGGCTGGCGTGCCCTGGAGGGATGAACGACGGCGGCGCACTGGTGGTAGTTTGGGAGGCTAATGGCTGTAGTGCTGCAAACTGCTACGTCAAGGCGGCGAGCTGTTGCTGAAGAGCAGCGAGGGGGTCAGGGTTTCCGCCAACAACACCAGTGGGCTGATGCTGTTGCTGTTGCTGCTGCTACTGCTGCTGTTGCTGCTGCTACTGCTGCATTCGCTGCGAGAAAAGGGGGATGGGGGTCCCCCCAACTGAGGAGGACCCCTCCCCACCGGGGCTACCAACCATGGTTTGGTGTCCCTTGTTTTTTTTTGTCTTTGTGTTGCTGATATCAGCAGTGGCTTGGGACAGTGGGAGTTCTACCCCCCCCTCTGGTTGTCTCCCCCTTTCCCTTTCTCTCCCTTTTGTTTTGTGTTTTTTTTGTTGATGACGTCAGCAGTGACATCAGCAGCGAGATGCTGACGTCAGCAGCGGCGGTAGTTGGGGCCGCTGCTGCTGTTGCTGTTGCTGCTGCTGCTGCTACAGCCGCTGCAGCTGCTGCTAAAGCTATCGCTGCTGCTGCTACTGTTGCTGTTGCTGCAGCTCTTGGTGTTGTTGCCGCTACGGCTGCTGTTTCTGTTGATGCAAGTGCTCCTGCTATTGCTGTTACTGCTGCTGCAGCTCTTGCATCAGCTGCTGCTGCTGCTGCGGCTGCAGCTACTACTGTTGTTGCTGTTGCTGCGGCTGCAGTTGCAGTAGCAGCCGCTGCTGCGGGCTGTTGCGGCTGCTGTGGCTGCTACAGCAGGTAGGGGTGGCTGCTGCAGCCATAGAAGAGAAGGAAATGGGGTGGCGGATTTTTTTCCTTCTCGTTTTTTTTATTTTTTATTCCTCTTTATCACAGCGGGCAGCTGCCCGCTGTCTGCTGCGAGCAACAGGCTGCTTGCTCGCTGGCAGCAGCGAGCTACTGCTCGCTGGTAGTAGCGGGCTGCTGCTCGCTGCTCGCTCGCTGTGGGCTACGAGCAGCAACAGCCACTGCTGCTGCAAGCTGCTGCTTCTGCCTGCTACTGCTGCTGCACACAGCTGCTCCTCGCTACTGCTGCCACTGCTCGCTGCCGTTGCCTGCGGCTGCCGCTGCTGAAGGTTGCTGCTGCTGCGTGCTGGTGCCAGTCACTGCACCTGGGTGACGTTGCAGCGTGCGTCTTCGCCCACAGGTGTCGGACGCGGCCTGCCGCTCACCTCCTCGCGTCGCGCGTGGGGGTCAGTGCTGCCCAAAAAATTTCGGCAGCATTTCCCCTGGCCCAGTTGCCGTGGGAAAAAATCTGACGCCGCCGCCAGGCAGGTCAATGCTGCCGGAAAAAATCCGGCAGCATTTCCCCTGCACTAGCGCGTATGGGGGTCCGCCGGCGTTGTCTGGCACCTGTACGCCGGTTTTCTACTGCTGCTGCTACGCTCTGGCTCTGATACCAAGATGGAAAACCTAGGCAGCAGGTTGGTGCAGCAACGTTGTTGATGCAGCGTGCGGGCTTCCACGCTCGTTGCTTAAGTCAGCTGCCCCCTCANAACGAACGAGGCGTCATCGTTCGCAGGTGCCCCCCCCCACCCAGCACGCCCCGTCGCCCCGACACAACCAGACCCTGCGAAGACGTGCAGGACGCGATACCGTTACGAGAAGAAAGCGTGAAACGTCCCTTTCTGGCGACGTATGAATATTATAGCACTGAAATATAAAGAAATGATTCACTACCTGTGCAAATACATATACATACATGTATACATATACATATAGTCATGCATATACGTGACACCTAGCATATGCATATAAATGTACATATACATATGCATAAGGATCTACGTCTACATATACATGTATATATACATACACATAAAAAAAAAATACATACACATATACATATACATATACATATACATATACATATACATATACATATACATATACATATGCATATGCATATGCATATGCATATGCATATGCATATACATATACATATACATATACATATATGTATACATATACATATACATATACATATACATATACATATACATATACATATACATATACATATACATATACATATACATATACATATGCATAT
>SZWC01003547.1:128649-156704 GCA_023375785.1 Penium margaritaceum
AGGAGGAGGAGGAGGAGGAGGAGGAGGAGGAGGAGGAGGAGGAGGAGGAGGAGGAGGAGGAGGAGGAGGAGGAGGAGGAGAAATGCAAGAGTCCCACACATGTTCACACGCATAGGCTGCAGCTGTCAATGAAGCACTGGGGGCTGCATGTGCAGTGGCAATGGGGTCACGCGAAGCACATCGCCCGCAGCAGGGTCAGCATGCCATGCCAGACGGCCGAAGAAACAAACCATCAGCTTCTCGCACACAACTTCCACATGCACACAACTTCCACATGCACACAACTTCCACATGCACACAACTTCCACATGCACACAACTTCCACATGCACACAACTTCCACATGCACACAACTTCCACATGCACACAACTTCCACCTGCACACAACTTCCACCTGCACACAACTTCCACATGCACACAACTTCCACATGCACATAACTTCCACATGCACACAACTTCCACATGCACACAACTTCCACCTGCACACAACTTCCACATGCACACAACTTCCACCTGCACACAACTTCCACCTGCACACAACTTCCACGAGCAGTTGCCCCGATCCATCGACTCACACAACCCATCAGCTGCTCAGGTACGATCATCGCAAACGCCGGCGTCACCAGAAAGGTNACACAACTTCCACATGCACACAACTTCCACATGCACACAACTTCCACCTGCACACAACTTCCACATGCACACGACTTCCACATGCACACAACTTCCACATGCACACAACTTCCACATGCACACAACTTCCACATGCACACAACTTCCACATGCACACAACTTCCACATGCACACAACTTCCACATGCACATAACTTCCACATGCACACAACTTCCACATGCACATAACTTCCACCTGCACACAACTTCCACATGCACACAACTTCCACATGCACACAACTTCCACATGCACACAACTTCCACATGCACACAACTTCCACATGCACACAACTTCCACCTGCACACAACTTCCACCTGCACACAACTTCCACATGCACACAACTTCCACCTGCACACAACTTCCACATGCACACAACTTCCACATGCACACAACTTCCACATGCACACAACTTCCACCTGCACACAACTTCCACGAGCAGTTGCCCCGATCCATCGACTCACACAACCCATCAGCTGCTCAGGTACGATCATCGCAAACGCCGGCGTCACCAGAAAGGTCGAGATGAGGACTCTGCCGATCCAACGCACTGTGTGTTAGCAGATGCCACCTGGCCAACCAGCCTTCGTCCCACATGCAATGCGCATGCTCTGGCACACACAACCCACCTGCACCACCTGCCGTCCGGACTTGAGCATGTGCACGGTGCCCACACGGGGTCTTTCAGTCCCTCCGCCTGCCGTTGCCGAAGCCGGCCGTGTCGACCGCCCCAACGGCATCATGGGTGCTTCCTGGGACACCTGCTCCTGCTGGAGCTCATGGTGGTGTGACGGCGGCGGCGGCAGCGGCTGCTGCTGCTGCTGCTGCTGCTGATGATGATGGTGATGATGATACTGCTGCTGGTTCTGAGAGGTACCAAAAGCAGGGGAAGCTGCTCCGTTGGCTCCTTCCCCCATAAAGTCACCAACTCTTTCTGACGACCGCCTCCGAGTGTGGGCCCCACCGGACGCTGGGATCTCCGCGGGCGCCGACATCGGCCCGGGCGAGATGACGTCCAGTTGCCGCTGCTGCTGCTTGTACGCCGCCATGGCGCGCTGCGCAGCAGCGGCCGTCTGCAGGTCCATCGCCATGGCCGCCCTCTGTCCTCGGGCCCCTGCCGCCCCTGCCATGGCGTCTGTGAACTGGTCGTCAACGGACACTACTGTACCGGCCGGCCACTCGTTGTGGGATACGTCGTTGCAGTAAAGGTCGCCGTCCCCGCCATCGTCCTCGGCGGTTGCAGCAGGTCCCAGAGTAGAGGGCTGCTGTTGCGGAGCAGACTGCCACGCAGGCGCGTACTGCGGCTGATACGCTTTGGACGAAGACTTTGGTGGTTCGCGTGGAGAAGCGGACCTTTGCTGCGTTGCCGACCACTGCGGCCCTTCCAAGTTGGAACCGTAGCCTAGCGGCTGAAAACCTAGATGCTGCTGATGCCGCTGCTGATGCTGGTGTTGCTGATCCCACTGCTGCTGCCGCTGCTGCTGCTGTACACCCCATCCGTTTGAACTACCGCTGCGAAATTCCATACGAGCACCCGGGCCCACATCGTACTGGTCCTCTGCTTCAGCGTGCCACGGCTGCTGCATCGTGTAGGATGTGCTGCTGCCGCTGTTGTTTCTCGGCAGGCCGTCTGGGAAGGGGCCGGGTCCCACAGGAGCGTAGACTAGACCTTCCGCCATCACCGGACCTCCCGCCATAATCCCAGCTGGCATCACCTGACTCCGCAGCCGCTGCTGCCTCACCGGCTCCGCCATGACCTGATCCAGAAGTAAAGTCAACAGACCTCCACGTGTTGCGTGCCGTTGCTGCGCTGCCTTCAAGAGTGGAAGGCGACTGAGACGATCGCAATTGATGTGAAAGGGAAACACGTGACAGAAGAGGGTTCGCCAAGGAAGGGCAAAAAGGAATCGCACCTACCGGAATAAACTCCACAGAACGGTGGACAATGACGACATCACATGGGCCTCGGATGTCAAACCTGCTCGAGAAGGAGCCAACGGCAGGCCACGTCGTTTCGGATGTGAGAGCTGTAGAAGTCGCCTCCGGACAGCGCCACAAAATCGGCCACTGAAAAATGATGCAAGACGATGCACTGCGCTTTCAAATCATTTTCCATCCAGTGTAACCACGGTTCAACCAGGTTCGGGGCTACGAATTCGCAAATGGTGAGGAAAGAGGGCCGAAACAAAGCAGGCAAATCTCGCGACAAAGTAACGACCAGTCAATGCCGATGTCCACCACCACGCGTCGTTAGAGGCGTGGGTGCTGCGGTTTTGCCATCCACACGCGACAAACGTGGCCGTCTACTCTACACCACTCCGTGACAACTGTACACGAGAGGTCATTTAAGGTTTGCTTTGCAGTCAGGTCTTTATCTCGGCTTCGTATGACGAGAAATTCAAACTGACCACGAGCCATAACCCTTGCAAACCAACCGACTTCTTCTCGATGGGGAAGGAGCGAGTTTGCTGCCAGAGCCCCACTGCCACCGCGAGAAGGATCCTTAAGGCAAAAACCACAACACCCTTCCCGCAACACCACCTCGTGAGTCCAAACAGATGACAATGAATCGTGCTAGAAGAGCAAATCGGATAGATAAATAAATTGTTGTGTACCGATACGAAAACCAGGACAATAGAAGCCGCGGGCTCATTGCCACTTAATTGGAAATCAACTTCAACATGCTTTTGTTCAAACGAAGATAAAATAGTCCGAACGGGAGCCCAATAGGCGCACCGGCAGATCCCTCGCTAGCTGGGTATGTTGTCTACTGGTCAAATCAAAAAGGGTGTAGCCGGACTCGGACGTCGCTAGACGAGAACCTCTGGGCAAATGCTCGCAAAAGATACCTACAAAATGACAACCGTGGACCCAATGACTAACCCATGTGGAACCAGTGGTCCATGTTGCACGTAGAGTTTACATAAAAAAACTTCAATGGAATACAATTCTAGTATTCAAATAAGTTCCATATAAGGAATATAAAAACTTTTATACTACTTATGGAAAACAAAATTAGTAACATTCTCTTATTAACATGTTACTTAGTAACATAAGCAAAATTATGCAAATCTAACAGCCGTGGGTTGTTTTGCAACTAACTGTGGAAACAAAATGTAAGCCCTTAGATTATTCAGTCCAAGAAGGCCGAGTGACTGGCCGCCTCAGCCATTTTGGCTGAGACGCGTCACAACGAAACGGACGGGGTCGTCATAGGGCACGGATGTAAAACATGCATCCTAAGCCTAATCATTCCACGTGGCAATGCCACGTGGAATAGGACCCTAGCAGCATCCTATGAGTGAGTGAGGAGTGACGCGGTGGAATCTCCATCGCGGCACTCCTCTTGCCTTGATTCCGACCACAGGGATATTTTCCAGGCTAGAGTCGAGCTGGACTCTAACCCGAAGATATTTTCCGAACGCTGACTCCTCGACACTTCCGCATCGAGTCCCCGAAATGCGGGGAATACATTTAAAGACCATTTTTAACCCTAAAAATGGTCCGCACGCTACATTCCTCCCCCTTTGCTCCGAACCGTCTCGGTTCATCCTTGCTCAAGGAGGTTTGATCATGGCGTACTGCATTCATGCAAACCATGCAACAAAAATCGTGCATATGAGCACGTTTGTGAACTCTTGTCATCCGCAAGACTCTTGCGTCACGTTCACGCACAATCAACCACTCTTGCGTGGTCTTTGTGATCTTTGATCACTTGTTTACAACACCTAGTGTTGAACACGCGGACTCCGGCTCTTGCCAAGACCATGCCATTGTGGCATTTGTCTGTTCTACACGGGTGTTGGAGATTCTTCACTGAAGATCCGTCACTCTCGTGTATTGTCGGCATAGTCGATGCCTTTTGGGGCGTACATTGTCAACAATGTCTTGCCAGTTTGGAAGAGAGTACATAGGATGAATTTTCCCACATTCCGTGTGGTACATGTTCAGCAAGCCGTTATGGTGACGCCTCCTCCCCCTTTGCAAGGAGCGTCCCTGCGACCAATTAACCGGGCGTCTCCGCGAAAACTGTCGAGGTCCACACAACACTTTCCATGTCGTTCGGACATGTTCTTTTCCAAGGGGTTGTTGCCAAGGTGGTACCTCCCCGCAACATTATCAATACATGCAATCCATAATGATATTGATCCTCTCTGTTTTCCACCACATGTTCATGACCACGCGTAGGTCTACTAGACCTCTTTCAGCACCTGTGGGTTGGTTGGCTGAACTCAACCAAGCTCCACTAAGCCCATGCAACTCACATGCTACCTTCAACTTAGGGTTGGGAGGCACCAAGATCCTAAGACATGGTTGCTGAGCACACCTGTTTTTCCGTTCAAAGATTGCACTCATCTTTGAACGAGGCGGCATTGGTCATCTGGCATGCGCAACTGCCGTCAAAGTCCATCACTAGACACGACAATGCTCCGACCTATATGATCTTGGTCTCAACCATCATCCCCTCATTTCTGTCTGAAATGGGTACCGTAGGCTGCCGCTCACGTCCCTGTCAAAAGCACACTGCTTTTGAACTAGGTTAGCTGAGATGACCGATCTCAACGATCCTGGATTCTATCCACGAACGAAGTGTTCATTGTATGATATTTACCAAACGGGTGTACCATGATCGCAATCATTGCAACACAAGTTGGAAAAACACCTTTCGGGTGTCAATTCCATGTGATTGTGATTGAACACTTCCGAATCACATCCAGTGATCCTGGAATAACTAGTTCCTAAATCTTTTGTGCTTATGTCATCACGTCCAAAGGTTCCATTCGGGAACCCGTCGCGGTTTGCTTTTGCCAAGTCACGACAAAATATGTTGTTCAATATCTTCTGTTCTGTACTTTCGGTACTTCCACTCAACGGAGTGTTTTTCATATACCTCACCCAAGGCACTTGTAGAGGGGATCGCCCTCGTCGAAGACATCCGACAAACAAGCACTGTTGTGGATACCACCGCAGCGACATCCAAAACATATTGTACTTACATTCGGCAATGTACTTCAATTGAATCATCTCCGTAGCCAAGGGAGTTCAGTCGCTTTACTGTGACCTTTCGGGTCCTCAAAGCGGGGTTCGACTACACCGTAATCGCTATGATCTCTCTTGGAGATTGGTTTTGGTTTGGTTTCCAACAAATTGGATAGCTGATGCTACACCATGCCTTTGGTATGATCGAATCTATCCACATGATGTTTGAAGAGCGTGACGTACACGACTAGTGTACCGTGTCACGATGCTCTCAACTTTGAGATGTCTCTCCAAACATCAAAAGAATCTGATGAGAAGTTTTGTTTCTCAAGGTCCATCTTGAAGAGTCCTCATCTCAACATTTATTTATGACACACTGGTCATTGTTCTGCCTCAATGTTGACTATGACTCGTTATGTGGTCGGTCGGACCATCAAGACGTAGGTGCCAACACACTGTTAGCTTAAAGCTATCGGCTTATAGACCGTCTCCACGGGTAAAAGCTTTGATCGCAAAACTTAGACCTTGACGTGATCTCAACTATGTCGTAGTCGTTTGTAGAAATCTATGAAATCGTCATACTACTCTGGAACTCCATTAGTAGAAAAGGAGTGTCGCTCGTTTTCTTTGAAATAGAATTTTCACATAACTGTGGGTGAGCTCATGTCACTGACATTGGTTAACACACTTTTGTCTATCAATGTCCATGACATGTTCACTCATCGAGTGATGATAGACTAAAGGTGTCGCCTTCAAATTTGTTCACAGTTGACATTCAGTTGATCTTGTCATACGCCAGAGAGTGACTCTTGTAGTCTTCGACCACCTCATTGTGGCTCCTCAGCCGTCGAGGACCCATAGAAGAGTCTCTGCCCCTCTCTGGCGCATTTACAACCTCCACTGACAATTATCCTTGTCTTTTGAATAGGTTGTCGGTACACTCATGTACCTTTTATTGTCCGTACCAGTCGGGTACCACGATCTGTATCTATCACTTACCGAGTGATCGGATGTCAAAGGTTTCGCCATTGAGTATTTCTTCAAAGGTATCATCCTTGACATGTTCAATCACGGACCAATGTTTGTATCGGCCATGACTAATGATGCACAGAACCTCCGAAAGGTACTGATGCATCCAGTACACACTGTGTACCAACAGCATGATGTTCATCCTCTAGGATTAAAGTCGGCGTGCTAACACACCTTTGTTCAACATCTCATGACATGGTCATGACACTGGCTTAGTCATCGAACGATCACATTGGCCTTTGAACATTGTGGCAGAATGGGATGTGTGACTTTTGTAGCACATGTCCTGCACCCACCAAACCACTTCTTTGGTGCAATGGTGTCGCCATTTTTATCTAGAACATCAGCTGATATCGGTAGCTTGTTCAAATGTCACAAAGCCGTTGTGATCATTCGTTTGTCCAACTTATCCATAACTTGATGTCGTGATCCACGTACCAACAATTAGTGGGTAAGGTTTTGTGCATGTCGTGCACGTTTTCCACGCATGATGTGTACCCAATTGCACGTGGCTGAAGTACCATGGTATGAATCGTATACCTTGACTCATTGAAAAGAGGGTCGCTCCAGTACTTGGTCATGCGCTCTGACCTCCTGCGGTCATGCAAGCCGTGCATATTTTGGAACTGGTGCTCAACCGACTGGGTTTGCAGCACGTTCCATCCATGGATACGGAGGAGTTCTTCCACCTTTAGCATGGTCCAAAGTTGAGGAAATTGTCCTCTTCACACGTGATTTATCCGTTAGAATCTGGTTCGTACTTCTTTCGGAAGTACCTTTCCATACTGCTTTCGGCAGGGCGAAGTGATCGCCACTGTCGGTGACGACCGAGACTGTTGTGTTACGCCATTCGGGCATACATCTGATCACCACAGCCATCCGTGATTGTTTCCGGACATGTCTGTTGATTCTCCATTTGAAGAATTCTTCAGTATGACCATCCTCGACGTCATCAGACGACGTATTTCCAACACTTTGAATGTCGCGCTTGACGCACTTGCCCATAGAACCACCCCGCGCATAGATCATATGCTTTCGTTTGGTGGTCTATCGCAAGCTAGCATGACGAGGCAATGAGTTGGCTGGTTCTTGCTAGTTGATACAACGGGGTGCAATCGGCACCCATGTTATCGTTGCAATCAACATGTTTTAACATGTGTTGTACCATCAACACTAGCATAGCTAGTCCAATCGGAACTCATAGCCATAATGCATTTGTACTCGCATCAATGGTGCATTCGGCATCCACGACAAAAGTGCAACCCTCATCTTTTGTCAATTGTGCAATCGGTGTTTATGACAACGGTGCATTCGACACTCGTGTCAATAATTTAACCAACGCACTTATCGGCCATGCATTCAATATCATGCTAATTGTACGTTCGGCACTCGCGTGAATGCTACGATTGTATTTTCCATGTTCGTCATATTCCAAGTGCAACCGGCACCTGTCAGTCGACCATCACGCGTGGATTTCCACCATCGCGTGTGTGTGTGTGTGTGTGTGTGTTGCGTGCGATCGGCACTCACACTCACAATCCATTTACAAATGACTGACCGCAACATGCTTGGTGCAATCAACACCCACATGGATACGAAATCGGCATTTATTTTGGTCACATCTCCGTAGCCCACAAGCAGTGCGTTCGGCACTAGCATCACGGATGCTTTCGACATCCGTGATTAAAGTGCAACTGGCACTTTTTTAGTGGTGTGTTCAACCCCGACAAAATTTCTGCAACTAGCACTTTGGCTATTGCTCATAGTGCAATCGGCACTTATGTCGATGACGTGGCCCACGTTCGTGTAAGCGTGCAATCAACACTCGTTTGGTGCTGTCTGCACATTTTGCATTGTTGCGGCGAGTAGGTGAGTCGTCGAGTGGTCACAGCAGGTACGGTGCTTTTTTTTTTTCCATGAGAACTCGTCTCGATGTACGTCATCGTTGTGGTTGTGCGACCCGGTGCCGTAGTGGCTCTTTTACGCAAACAAAACTGTTTAGCGTATGTACGACCCGCATTAAGCCATGTCGTGACTTTGGAAGGTCAGCCCTTTTGGGTTTTCTCACAAAATACCCCAGACTTTGAGGTTGATTCACAAAAATTTAGGCACTGTCGGTGCAAAATTTTTGTCGTTGAAGCATTTATAGGTGAACATGGAAAACTGTCGGTTTTCCTCCTTTTTTTGCTTTAGAATGAAACACGAAAAAGAAAATCAGGACCACTGATTTTTGGAAGACCTCAACTTGAGCTCTTGGATTTTGCTTCGAAACCCATGGTCAACTTGACCACCCACGGGTTCGTCCTCAAAAGCTTTCACCGTTTCAAACGTTTTTGAAAACGGTTAACCTTAAATTCCTCTACTTGGGCTTCATGAAAAACGAACATTATTTTGGCACGTCAAGTGCCCTCTTGTTTGCTTGATGCTTGGAATTTTCCAAGCGTCTCCTGGTGGTGTGTTGGGAAAACTGTCGGTTTCCCCCCCCTTCCATAAATAGAAAATATTTTCGAACGATTATTGAGAACGTCTCAAATATCAGTAGAGCTCGGACTGAGCTCCATGCCGCTTCTTACGGCGGATAAAACCGGGTTCCAACGGAGACGTTATCTCTGGTTCAGTCATCCAGCCCTTAGCCGTGGGAACAAAAAATGAATAAAGTCTCGAGACCACGTCCTCCGTACCTAGACGGAGACACTTATGACTGCGCCACTCGCACACATCTTAGATGCATACATAAAAATTCCAGAGGTAATCCGAGTTCCCCTCTTCCAGGACGCGCAGGACGTGCCGGACGCGCGATCTGCGTCGACGCAGGGGACGGCAACGTCCCGGAAGCTTCTGTTCTCGGGGTGGAAGGGTCGAGGGATCCCTTCTCCCCCTTGGCTTCCGTCTGCCACCTCCTCCCTCCCTCTCTGGCACCGTCGGCGCTCGTGAGGCGATGGAGGGGGGACGTCACCACCCGCCCTCCCTCTCTAGCGCCGTCGGCGCCTAAGAGATGAGGGAGGAGGTGTCATAGCCCGCTCTCCCTCTCGGGCGCAATCCGCGCTGGAGAGGCAAGGGAGAGGGGGATCATTGTTCCCTCTCCCTCTCTGGCGCCTTAGACGCTTGAGAGATGAGGGGGAAGAGGATCTTTGCCTTGTCTCTCCCTCTCTCACGCCATCGGCTCAAGAGAGGCGAGGAAGGGGGTTTAGCCACCCCCGCTCCCTCTATGGCGCTGTCGGCGCTTGAGAGGTAAGGCAGTGGGGGGGGGGACCACCCCCTCTCCCTCCCTGGCGCAGCCGGCGCCTCAGAGGCGAGGGAGGGGGTATCATCACCCCCTTTATCCCTCTTTGGCACAGTTGGTGCCGAAAGCGAGGGAGGCGGAAGCACCGCCCCCTCTCTCCCTCTCCTTGCACCGTCGGTGCTCAAGAGGAGGGGAGGGAAGAGGGGCGATCTTCCCCTCTCCCTCCTCGGCGCCGTTGGTGTTTGAGGGGAGAGGGAAAGGGGAGCATTGTTCCCTCTCTCCCTCGGGCGCCATCGGCGCGTGAGAAGCGAGGGAGAGATTTCTCTCCCGCTCCCCGTTTCTGGCGCAGTCGGCGCCTGACGGGTATAAGGCCTTCCAACTGAGACCGACAGTTTGAGAGATCCTGTTTCGGTTCCCGCGCGACGCGGCCGCGAACCGATGCGCTTTCGCTCGGTCCGGCGCGATCGATAGTACCAGAAACCCGATTCGCTCGACATATATTCGCAAATGTGGATTTTTCAAGTAATAATGTTGGATTATCGATCAAACCGAGGGGTCTTCATCACGACGTGCTTAAACATGCACCTTTCGAACTTAAAGCTGCAGAAAACGCGATGCTAAGTGGTGTGCCGCTGAAATTTTCGCGGAAAGTTGAAATCTTGGTCGAAAATAGTAGGGAAATATGAAACCTGGTGGAAACGTTATGGCGGCGTGTGTTTCGGCCATTCTTAAAATGCCCCTCGTGGACCAATCCATGGCTCGTATTTTAAAATACCCCCCCTTGTTTCAGACATTAATTCATAGGGTTATTGGAAAAACACAGCGAGATCTGGCTCATGTTCGTGGGTTGCATGTCGACGGTAGTTCAAATTTGGGACTTCAAACGCGGTCACTAGGACCCCTTGCGACCCTACCCCGACATCCAGCCGTCGATCGATGCAGACGTGCGGATATCGATCCACCGTGGAGGCTGGCTAGGCACATCTTCCGTGGGGTAGAGATACTTGTGCGCACGTATCTGCACCGTGCAGCTTCAAAATATCTCAAAATCGTGCGTTTGCTGACTAGAGACGGACGTGGGGGTAGGGGGACGAGCGGTGCAGCCGCGATGTGGCAACAGCGTGCCAGCAGTGCATCCACGCGGAGTAGCAAATGCATGGCTGTTACAGTAACGCTGACGGTACCCGGATTAAATTGGCCTCGCATTCATTTCAGGCCACGTCGATTCAGTTCATGCACCTCGTCCCCCCCTCGCCTCGGTAAGTTCTCTAGCCGATACTCCTGACTATCGCGCTCTCGCTATCGTTTTGCCAGATCGTTCCTTGACCGCCTCGACATGTACTAACGGCTTTTGCTCGCATGCAGGTTCGCTGACATGGCTACCTCTGTACTGATGGCCCTCTTCGCTCGCGAAGAAACCGGCCGGTCCCCGCCAACCTTGGAACACATACTGGAGCAACCGGTGGATCCTGTTACCGCCCGTCGTCCGAGAGCCGGCTGCTAGCAGTACTACGTCCGGCTGTCCGGCGACCGCATCAAGGCTATGTGCAGGCTCTGCCACGGCGACAACGTTCAGTCGACGGTGTCCGTCCGCGACGGGAACACTACCTCCATGTGGAACCACCTCGCTTCGAGCCACCGTCCGGTGGCTCAGAGGCTGGTGGACGCCGGTGTGGCAACCCAACATGTCCGCCAGGCCATCGCAGCCGCTGCACCCGCCAACCGTCGAGGCCCCATCGCCGACCAATGGGACCTCGAGAAATTCAGGGAGGCCGTTTGGAAGTTCGTGGTGGAGAAGGACCTCGTGTTCGCCGTGGTCGAGGCCGAGTGGCTCGCGGAAGCATTCTTGATCGCCAACCCCTTCGCCATCCTCCCCTCGCAGCAGACCATCGCTCGCCAGATCCATGACGCTCATGGATGTTACGAGGCATACGTGCACCGCATGCTGCTGGAGTGCGAGGGCCGCCTGTTCTTCGCGATGGATGGGTGGTCCTCCGGTGCCAACGTCTCCTTCATCGCCATCACCACCCACGGCGTCCGCAACGGCAAGCTCCTCGTCAAGCTCATTGGCTTCAAACTTGTCCGCGGACGCCACGATGCCTATGCGCTCTTCATGGTGTTCCGTGACACCGTGACGGCATGGGGTCTGTGGGAGCGGGTGTACTGCGTGACCATGGACAACGCCTCAATGAATGTCGCCATGGTCGAGCATCACCTCACTCGCGAGTGCCCCGAGTTCCGTGGCGAGCAGTTCGTGCACTGCTTCGACCATGTTCTGCATCTCGGAGTCAACCAGATTTTGTCCTGCACCGAAGTCGACAACATCGCGCAGATGGTTCGCGACATTGTGATTTACATCGGCCACAGCCCGCAGCGTGAGGCGTCCATCCAAGACTTTTTTAAAGCACGGCAGCTTGATCCCTACCGCAAGATCAACCTCGACTCACGAGCCAGATGGAACTCGAAGGTGAACATGCTCCAGACCGCCTCCGACCAGCAGGAGCTTCTGGAGGCCTGGCTGACGTTGCAGAACGAGGGGCGTCTCCGCCTTTCTGGCGCGCAGTGGACCACCATCGCCGTCATCATCCAGATCCTTTCGCCTTTCAAAAACATGACTGAGGACATGAGCGCTGAAAAACACCCTACCCTCGGCCTCTCTGTGCCACTTTATAACGAGCTCCTTGACAGCCTCCTCGAACACTCCGAGGCGTGCAAGGCCGTTGTCGAGGAAGCCACCGCAGCTCCATCCAACGCCGACAAAGTCGCAAGCAGCCAGCGAAACCTGGAACTGCTCGCCGTTCAGCGCGCGCTTGGCCCCCGCCTTGCTACCGCGGCCAACTACGTCGGAACGTACTACATCATGTCCGGCGACATCCAGTATCTGGCCACGTTCTTGAACCCGGTGTACAACATTGCCTACTTCAGGGACACCTACCACGGCGAGCCGGGTGACGTGGATCCCCGCGAAGTCATGCGGGTGATCATGCAACTGCTGAAGCCCTACGAAGACGCCTACCTCGAGTTCATTTCTCGCCAGGCCATCGACATAGGCAGCAGCTCCGACGACTCCACCGCCTACTCTCCACCCTCCGTGCTCGCCAGTCCAATCCCCCCCGCACGGTTCACCAGTCCACGCCGCACGCATGCAGAGGCTGTCCTTGACGACGTCCTGCTCTCGCCATCCGCCCGTGCGGATGGCGTCGTTCTGCACGCCATGCCAGTGCCCACTGCACCAGCTCCGCTTGCGGCTGACTCGGAGCTACCCGCCAACCCGTCAGACGGGATAGCGGACGACGCTGACGAGGCGGGGGGCGACGCTGATGCGGCAGACCCCAACGTTCCCGTCCGCGTGTCATCCCGCATCCGTGCACGGCGTGCAGTAGAAGCCAAAGTAGCAGAGGTAGCGGAAGCAGCCTTCGCAGCAGAAGCAACTGCCGCAGAAGCCGAAGCAGCAGAGGTAGCGGAAGCAGCTGAGGCTGAGGAGGATGCTACAACAGCAGCCTACGGCGAACCAGTGACGCCCCAGCCCGGACTGCCACCAACCTCTTGCGGAGGAACCATTTCTGCGCTTCGCGTTGCATCTAGCGGCACGGAGGAGCTCCGCATCGTGCGCGGGGCTTCATGCAAACGCCCACGCAGTGCAAGGACCTCGCATGCGCGTTCCCACCGCCCCCTGCACCGCCAGCTGGATGCATACTGTCAGATGGAGACCTTAGACGACGCCACAGACATCATGGCCTTCTGGATGGCCCAGCGCAAGGCCATGCCCATCCTTTTCGCGGCGGCCATGGACCTGTTGCCCGTGCCCGCGACTTCTACGTCATGTGAGCGGGCATTTTCGCGCGCACGTCACACCGACACCGACTTTCGTCGCGGCATGAGCGACGAGACCATGGAGACGGTGCAGCTCATGAAGAACTGGCTGGCGGATCCGAAGTGCCGTTTTGTGGATTAGCCATGGTGATGGTGCACATTGGCCATGGAGATAGTGCAGAGTAGCCAGGTGGGGGGGAGGGAGCCATGTGAGCAGTTTAGCCGTGATGGTGCAGAGTAGCCATGGTAAGGGGGGGGGGGGCGGGGAGTACCCGCGTGTGCAGTTTGCCATTTTGAATTCCTTGACACTGCCATGTACTCATTGAATAGTTAATAAATGTTGTTCACTTCTTACTGGACCAGCACGCCTTTACTTCTACGCAGTAACAACTTGCATGTTCGAATTTTGAATGTTTGAAGTGCGGGAGTGAATCTTGTTTGAGTGTCCCTTTTTTTCTTTTTTTTTTAGCGGCTTGTACCGATAGTATTCGGCATCGGAACGTGCTTTCCGATGCCGACTGCTACCGTGCCGAGCCGCAATCGATAGCGGGTCTCGCTCAGTGCGATCCGCCACGATCGTGATCGGGGCCCGATATTTATCGTGGCCTCGTTTGAAAGGCCTTAGACGAGTAAGGGGGGGGACATAACCATCCCCTCTATCCTCCTCTGGCCGTTCTCGGTTGAGAGGCAACCGGTGGGACCGTGGGGCTGTCGGCCCGCCCGTCGACGCGTGCCTTGACCAAGACGTCGAGGGCACGTAGCCGCCGGTCGGGCGGCGTTTGCTCACTGTCATAAGCCATTGTTTTTCTTTTCTTTTTTTCTTCCACTCCCGGCCGGGGAGTAAGCTCGATTGTTTTTCTTTTCTTTTTTTTTTCTTCCACTGGAGCTCTTCGTCAATCGAACGGGCTGTGTTCGACGGCGGGCAGCATTCGGCCGTGGAGACGAACCAAAACACAATCTTCAATCACGATAGACGGACCACGGTGCTCGATAGCTCAATCCAACGGACAGTCGAAGCCGATTTCAGACATAAATTGCGGAAGCTGGCTCTGATGCCAACGTAACAGCCGTGGGCTGTTTTGCGACTAGCCGTGGAAACAAAATGTAAGCCCTCAGATTAGTCAGTCCAAGAAGGCCGAGTGACTGGCCGCCTTAGCCATTTTGGGTGAGATGCGTCACGGCAAAACGGACGGGGTCGTCATAGGGCACGGATGTAAAACATGCATCCTAAGCCTAATCATTCCACGTGGCAATGCCACGTGGAATAGGACCCTAGCAGCATCCTATGAGTGAGTGAGGAGTGACGCGGTGGAATCTCCATCGCGGCACTCCTCTTGCCTTGATTCCGACCACAGGGATATTTTCCAGGCTAGAGTCAAGCTGGACTCTAGCCCGAAGATATTTTCCGGACGCTGACTCCTCGACACGTCCGCATCGAGTCCCCAAAATGCGGGGAATACATTTAAAGACCATTTTTAACCCTAAAAATGGTCCACACGCTACAGCAAGGGTTTCTAACAACCTAAGGACATAATCTTCGTTGAGGTCACCTCTCATGTGATTTTGGAGAAGAACACAACTACACGAGATGGAATGTTTAATTTAGGAGGGGTTTACACGTAAAATTGGATTGGGATTGCAACATGTCCATATTGATCTTACCAGCAATTCAATTTTGGTGCCTTTGTATTCCTTTCCTTTCGGAAAATCTCGTCAAATCAATATCAAGATGATTCCCATTTATTTCATTGTTATTATTAACTGCTTTCTTTATTGATCTCCATCACAATTTAAGAATAGGATGTTGACCTAGAATGCAAAGAAGAATGGCAATCTTTGCCCCATCGTCACTTGAATATTGACTTGTCGTCTACTAAATTATGTACCTATTGTTGTTGAATATGCTCGGTCTAGGGAGCAGTCCCTTTCATCCACACTATTGTCATTTGAATGTTGGATTTCTGAATGTGTTTAAGCAATGGACCTCTACACGCACACGCACTACCCTGTATTTGAGCTATGGGAACTATCTTGATGTGCTTGTTTATCAGCGTAATTAGTTCATAAATACAAGCCACACGTTCATGATGTTGACTGTGATGCAAGAATCTGGACTAATTCTTGCATCACCATCAACATCATGAATGTGGTTGAACTGTTACGATGAGCCACCAAGGTGTGAGGAGACACGAGGGAGACACATTCATAATACACGCACTTGTGGCCGACGTGTCATTGTTTTCGCTTGCATGATTGTGTATTACTTAGGTGGTTGATCCCTAAGGGCCTTCTTGTCAGGTTCTTTGGTTCATAGTAGAAGAAGTCGCTATCGGGATTTACTCTGGTAAAGTGGATAGGACACCTTGAGTGCGTCAAAACCCCATGCGAATAGTCCTAGCATGGGTGGTTACGTCAACCACAAGTTTACCTCGCCTCTTTCCCTCCTCTGACTTTCTTTGTTCTCTCTTTAAGGTTGATCGTCTGATTTGTGGCTTCATGCTCTGTGTACTTCTAAGCTTTGTCCATCCTCTATGTTGACTCCCTCTTGTCAGAACCCTCTTTGTTGGGGGAACCCAACATCAAGGGATCTCAATGTTTTTGAAGAGCATCGTGGTAGATTTAAACACCAACATAACACTATCCGCTACACTTGACGCAGTAGCACTCCTGCTCTAGCAATAGACCCTCATCCCTCCTACTTGCTCTTGCATCTCTTTGTAGAGCTCATCCATCTATTGATCGTCCATTGCCATCATCACAAGCAACAACATAGCTTGGAAGCAGCCACAATCAATCAACGCAATCTTCTGCCACTTCTGCCCCAACTACCTTCACATGGTGCTCACTCTCATGTATAGTGGCGGCAATAGTTCAGCATTAGCATCAACAGTAGCAGCTAAAGACCGCCGTCCAAAGCCTTTCTTAGGTAAGACCATTACGGAGTAGCGGGTCCATCAATCGTAGCTTCTGCAAGCACTGATATCTCGCCTTTGTGCTTTTCAATAACAACAACGATAACCAAGTAAGGAGACGCATCATGAGCCACCACCAAGATAACAGGTTCATCCAGGCTACCGCTCCCAAGTTTCCCTACCACAGCTACGACAATTGTGTTGCTCCTTGGTATCCCCATTTCCCAACTGTTTCAGGAGTAGGATCAATAACGTAGCATGAACAACAATGATCACCAGTGGAGCTTCTATTTTTAATGCTTTGTACTACATGACAAAGAAATCAACCATAACTAATGCATGCACTCATGGTATGCTTATGTTCGATTATGTTGTGGTAGCAGTAGACTAACAAGGTCCTATAGCACAAGCTACCAAAAAGATCATGGTAGTCCATGTTACCTCTCCATGGTTGTGAATGTAATAGCCACAACAACATTGCTGCCACTGGTCTTTGCATTGCCCCCGCATCACTGTGCACGAGAATCAATAACACCGTCACTCAACTTATAGCAACTAGAGCACAATTGATGGCTTGAGGGCCACCGCACTGATTTGAGTTACATGCATGGTGAGGAGTTTGACCACGCCGCATACAATGCCTTGTGTGGATACCAAGGCAACCATGCGTGTAGGACATGGTGCAATGATTCTCCGCGCTAGGATGTACTGCCTTCCATGAAATCACTGTCAGAATTGTTAAACATCGATAAGCCTTCTTGTTCTCCTTAGGAATCACACAGAGCGTCATGTCAACATTATCAATACAAACGTTGTCATACCACCTTCACCCCCTCTAAAAAAAACCAGTATATCATAGTTAGTAGAAGATGGGATAGAACCCACTACAGCTACCGCATCTGTCACACCTACATCTTCGAACATTATTGCACCTACATTATTGCACCTACATTATGAGTGCTAGAAATTTCTTTACTACGGTCATGCTTGATTCTAGAGATATTATGGCATCTACGTTTGCAGCCATAGCCCATGCTTAACTTGCATCTACTATTATAGTAGGATGGTGTATAGAGGGATACACCACTCCCATTACATCATCGGGGCCACTCATGGTGACTCTAACAAACATAACCACACGGATTCCAGTAGTCGCAGACAATATCGGATATGTAATAGTCAAACTTACAACCACGATGGCATCAGTGGTCTCCTCCATTTTCACGTCTATTGTCACTTCCTCCACTTCTCCATCTTCCTCATTCACAATACGTCGTCTTCTCCACCTTTTTATGAGCCAACATCTCTTCCTTTTTTCAATAACCATCTCGGGAGCCTTATGTCTTGTTATCTCCTTTATATCGACCATTGTTGTCTTGGCTGCACTAGGTGCTGAAACTCTTCTGAAATTTCTCTCTCCGATTCACTAATCATGATTAAATATCATTGTGCTTTCCATCCTATGGTCTCCTTCATAATTTATTCTCTCCTGCAAATTATTTTCTCCCCTTGAATTTCTCTTTCTATGGATTGTTCTCACTTACAGCCTGTAGATTGCACGTCCATCCTATTTCTCATGCTGGGACAATGGAAAAATAACTGATAATTTTCTTTTTGGTAGAGTGGATTGCTCGTTATTCTCGTCATTAAAGAGAAAAATGACTTGCTCCAAGCTGAACTATAGCATGCTTGCAATGATCACCAATTCATGCTTACTATCCATCATGTTACTGAAGTAAAATTGTAACGCAACCATCATCTTCAAGAGACTTGTGCATGTCGTATTTAAATATTGGTCATGTCACCTTTGTAGCCTATCCTACACTCTCTTCGCACTCTGTTGTCTTCATCACCGCAAGCATTGCTATAGTCTTCACTTCTATGCCCGCATCCACACCCAAGTCTTCTGGTGCCACACCCTATGCATCTAATCACATTATCCCACTAGCTGCACGTGGTACATCTACTACCAAAGCACATATATCGCCATTTTCTTGCCGGTACAACCTTGAAACACCTCCTCTACACTTCATCTCTTCTTTGTCCTTCTCATCCTAGAAGGTGCATTTTAGTACTGGGGTCCTAGACTTATAACTGTAGGAATGCTACCATGCACCAGATCCTTGTGCGTTTCCTCCCTCTAACCCATTTTCTTTTATGGATTTCTACACAGCTTTTGTACTCATACGAGCAGTCCACACCATCTCACTGATGAGATTGGGATGTACAACAAAGATACGTCAAGTTGCACTCCGACTGCTATTGTCAACTCTTACACCCTCACTTATGGTGCAAGAATATCATAGGAAATGCTACTCAAAGCATGTTAAATATGATATGAAATCATCTCACCATATGTGTCGATGACACTGTGGATGCCAACTTTATGTGAAGTGTCAAGGTTCTATATTATCCTGGTACATAAGCGCAAGGGCTCCTTCATGCCATTCTAACCGTTGTCAATGACCTCATTCCATATTTCTCTAACATCCATTTATGTCCAATCACCTCACTCCTAAACCATGAATGAATAAGTGTATTAGGAAATGAACATATCAGTGAACATGTACTCCTAACAAAAACTTGTACGAAGTACACACAATCCATAACAACTTATGCAATGAATGGATATCTGGGCTTTAGTTACATGAATTTTTTGTTAATGATTCTTGAAAACAAAATTTTCGTATAGGACTACACGTTTTGATACGCCAATTGTTGAGTGTATGAATTGAGGGTGATTAAGCATAATTCCAAACATCCTCTATGACATCAAGATACTTTAGCTTGAGCCCTCGGCCTGCAAACTAGACAAGTCTTTGCATGGCATAGGTTTCTTGTTGGAATTTACTAGTCAATACTTTAATGACTAGTGGAGTATCCAAAAACCAAATTGATTTATCAAACAGCTTTCACGGTTGTTGTTGATATTCTAGCTCCCTGATCCACCTATTCCATGGTGTCTTCTACCTCCTCCTTGTCCTCCACATTGCAGATGATTATTGGCTGTGGTAGTTGGAGGTCAGGGCATGGTAAAGATGGTAAATGTAACGTGAAGGGTACAAACCCATAATTGCCTTCATTTCTACTTGCATTAGTCACCTGCTCAAGTTATGGCACATCTTAGTGCACAACCCTGCGTTATGACACGTGCTTGGCCTCTGTCATGCACTCTTCTCACACTTGTGCTGAATTTCATGCCAAAGTGGCATCGTATACCCCCATATCCTCCTCTTTTCAATCCTCCTTCAGTCGCTTGGCTGTCACCACCATGGAAGCACATTTCCACTACCTTGTTTTTCAGTTACACCTATCACCACTCCCTATCCATGGGGTTGGCCACCCTCTTATGGAGGCTTGGCCTACTTTGGTTCACAACATGGACCTGTCATGATGTACACCATCAGGATCCTCATGGCAGCATTTTGACGTGGTGATCATCCCTCAACCTCACAAACTACTATCAAATCACATCGTTTTACTCCCTTGGCCTTGTTGTCTCCACCTGTATCATTTGTACTTGATCCAACCAATTAATCCATGCCTAAGAGCTTCTTTTCTCCTTGCTATACTTTGGGACCCTTCAGATTAGTATCTTATCCATCATGACGCTTAGAGGCCAAGGTTTTGAATTCCCCAACACTCATTGTGATAGTGAATGCTTCATGGGGTGTTAGTACGACTATCCCCAACATAAAAAGCTACCACCCAACACAAATTAGTACGAGCACTAGATCCTTGATCTTAAGGCAAATGTCTTGCAAGTCCTCCAATGGAAACGAATATTAGAAGAGAGCTCCACCTCGATGTATATGTTTTGCCATCAATACAAAATTTTGAACAAATATTGAGCGAAAAAATTACCAAACATTAGGCCCATCATGGAAAACAATATAGCAAATAAAGGAAAAACATAGACCCAACAGATTGAGCAAGCAAAGAGCTGCCACTGAAAAAACATTAAGAAAATAACGAGAAAATAATGTACAAATATCAAGACGTAAACAACACTGTGAAAATGTTTTCACCAAAAGTGTTGATGTACCTATTCCACCCGCTCACAAGTTCAAGATAGAGCTCCAAAGCATAAAGGTTTTAAGGTGCACAAAGAGGTATGGTACTTTTCGATATGTGGTGACATTGACAAGGACCTCCTCACATTTGGCAGACTAGGCGATGTGTTTGACGATGTCACTCACGACCTTCAACTATTAACGTCACCCACAGTCAACATGTTTGTCATAGTCAGATTCATGTTGTACCCCATGCATTGTTGCAGGCGTCATTGTGGAGCACCATGATATTGCATACCAAAACATTATTGGTGTTATTGAATGTCAAGCAAAAGATCTTATCCCATAATCCCTACTCTTTTATAGTAGAAGAAAACTTGTTGAAGGTTTTTTTATCGTAGCCAAGTCAAAGCAAAAATGGAATGAGACAACAATGTGTTGCATCTCCCACTTGTAAATCCAATGTGTTGTGATGCCCAAAATTGACATTATTAGTAGAATGTCCACCATCCATGGTGAAGTAGTCATTGGGCTCAACTTGTCTCACTATATTCTTCATGTGTTTCCCAATAACGTTAGCCCCATGTGTACTTTTTTCCTTCTTTCTTTTGTGATTATGTCTGGAAGGAATGAGAAGCTATGAAAGTTTAAAAAACCATGTTGTTCATATGTAGATTTGAGGGTTAGAGGGCTTTTTTATTGTCAGTCACATGTTACAATATGGTAGAGTGGCATTACTTTGTGTTGAAATCCACACCCACACCGACAACAAACCTTCTTAGGATGATGTTGTCAAGTTCCACTAGTGTATTATTGGCGACTGAGAATTGAATTGTTATGAAGAAGTTATTGATTGCTACAACTATATTGAGCTCCTTCAAGCGGTTCTCATGCTTCTTTGTTAGGTATTTCAAGTAGCTTGACATCTCATTCTTTGAAACAATATATGACCCCTTGATGGAAGTAGTTAATCGCTTTGGATGCAATGTGCATCAAATGTGGAGAATGTTGATTAAAAGGGCATAGTTAAACATATTATAGGTGACAGAATACAATCTCTTTCAGTTTTGTGGATAGGAGGTGCTGCTTCTAACGTTAGAGTCTACCACTATTGAACCTCGTGGAGCACATGTGGGTATTGGCACAGGGAGAGGAGGTGTCACGTGCATCGTTGGGCTAGACCCTATTGCCTTGTCACGGTGGTTAACTCCCTTTACCTATAACGAGATAGTCGGACGATAGATATTCCACTTTTGCTCAAAGCAGGAAGTGGGTAGATGTCTACTGTTCCACATCCAAGGTTGCCAGCTGGTAGACATCTCATGGATAGGTATTAAGATATGGGGGGTAATAAGGAACAGGAGATGAGGGCAATGAAATTGAATATAGTCATGTGCCTTGTTCCAAGAATGTTTGTATTTGTGGCATGCTTTCATTTAGAGCTTCAGCCTTACGCATCTGCCCTTCGCCATGTCCCGATCCCAGGATCGTGTCTAGTCAGAGTTGCACCCAAATTTTGAAGCCGGACGCCAGCAGTGGACTTTTAGTCTAGGAAGAGGACTCAGACAAGGGGATTTGGATTATGGTTCTCATGGGCTTGGGCCGGGGTTACACACCATCACTTATGGAGTTACAAGTTTAAAATGAATTATTTTTTAAGCTAATGGTGGGGATGCCCTCATCTACACGACCGTTGTCTTAGATGGTTGTTGTACAATTGGTCAAGTTGTCAACAACCGATCACTTCAGACCCAAGTTTGAGAGTAAAAAAATTGTTGACTTCTCAATCCTTCCCGCCTATTAGTGGGTTCTTTTGAGTGTGACGAGTTGATGTGGCATTTCACCAGCGACCAAATTTTGCACTTAAATCATTGTGAATGCTACTTGAAATTTCATTATATAAACAATCTTTCATCTTTCAACGATCTTGTGTACGACTCCTTTCATCGATGAAATGGTTGCAACATGCATGCCGACTCGCAGTTGAATAATCTCCCACAAATGAAAGTGAAACACGTTGTCTTATCTTTTTATAAATTTATTACAGGCTTTGGTATGCTTAGCGTAGGAAGTGACACTACATATTGTGGGTTTGATTCCATGTTCATGGAAGAACATTGTTTGTATCATTCAAAACTATCATTCATGAATCACGACAAAGGAAGGGGGTTTTTAGTGGTCGATGAATCACATTGATGCTCCATTATACGAGTGCAAGAATGAAACACATGTATATACGCTATACAAAATGGTCTACCCATGCAAGTTTTAGCGCCAGAACCCGGCCAGGAAGACGTGTTATGATTGTCCTGCCAAGCCATCAAGCCTGTAACGGGCTGAGTCTCCAGCTCCTGCTCTGAAGTCGTCGTCAGAGTTCGCAAAATGGCGTTCTCAGTCCGCGTCAGGGGTTTCCCCCTTCGCGAGACTGAGGGGCAATCATCATTAACGACCCAGAGCAGGGAGACTCGAATATTTCGAGTCTCCGGAGGCCCATTTCCGTGTTTAACCATACCCTTGGTTTTGGTAGCCAAACCGGGGGTTTTTACCTCGAACTCGTGTGTTTGCATGAGTTATCCCGTCTATTTCATGCCAAAGTTTGTCGTAAACAAACTTCGATTTCCATTTTGCCGTTCTGGCGCGAAATCGTCACGTGCGAGGCACACTGGCGATTTCGCGCCAGCTCTCTTACCCTCACCCTCGCTCCCCCTATCCCTCGTCCTCTCTTGCTCGTTTTCAAGGAGGGCGAGGGGGGCAAGGGCACGAGGCCACGAGGCCTCGCCCTCTAGGCCCTCGTGGCCTCTCAGCCGCCAATCAAGCTGAGGCCGCGATCGGCGGCTGGCGGCTGGCCGGCCGGTGGCCAGCCGGTCGCTTGGCCGGTCGCCGGCCGTCCAGCCGGCCGGCAGCGAGCTGGCCGACGGCCAGCGAATGGCTGGCTGCCGGCCAGCTCTCGCTGACGCGAGGGGTTGTGCGCAACCACCCCTCGCTTCAGTGAGGAGGGAGGGCTGAACCGGCCCTCCCGTTACATTCCTCCCCACTTATTATGAACCGTCCCGGTTCATGAACAACAAGTAGGATTGTCAGTCAATGAGTCATCAACATTGTGAAAGAAAATTAATAATTTCAATCACCAGCTAAACATGAACACGTGCATGGTACTTAGACCTAAGCTGTAGCTTGTAGGTCAGCACGGCTAGCGGCCTCCCCCCTTTAGGCTGAAACGTCCGCGCGACAACCATGTTGGGCGTCCCCAACCTCCTATGGTCGTTGTCCATGAATGTTGCCCTATGGGAATGTTGTTCAATTTTTCCGCATTCAGGTGGTACCTCCTGCCATGCGTCGATCTGTGCGAGCTGCAAGCTCGCTCCAGTACTCGTTGACCATCCCTGTGGGCAACCGAGATTTGGGCTCCCATGAATTATGTTCAGGTCCACAACTGGCCCAATGAACGAGGTTCTCCCTGACAACGCGCGACCGGAGAGTACGCTCTCGGTGCTGGAGTAGGCGAAGGACCTCGTATTGGCCGTCGGCAGCCAGGACTACTGGCGTTGGCTGAACGGTTCCTTCTGCCGTGTATGGAGCCTACAGGCTCACATGAAACACATCATGTATCTTCATACTCGGCAGAAGTAGCAATCGGTATGCCACTAGCCCGATGCGTGCCGCAATGGGAAACGGCCCAATCCACTTCGGTAGAAGTTTTCTTGTCCCTGGCGACTTCAGCCGAAGGTTTTTAGTGCTAAGCACCACTTTGTCACCGATGTCAAACGAGACCTCTCGGCGACCTTTGTCGGCACATGCCTTTGGTCGCTGCCGAGCTGCTTGAAGGTGACCCTTTGCCTCCTGTAACAAGGAGTCGATGCGCTCGGCAAAGGCTTGAGCAGAAGGAACCTGCCCTCCTGCACTCCCACTCTTCACCAATGAAGAGGGTACCACTGGATGCCCATCACTGTTCAACACGAACGGTGTATGTGGACTCGTTCACCGAGTTGTTCACCGCAAACTCTGCCGGTGCTAGGAATTCGTCCCAATCATGCATGGCAGGGTCCACGTACATGCAGAGCATCTGCTCCAGAGTGCGATTCATGTGCTCTGTTTGTCCGTCAGTTTGAGGGTGAAATGCTGTCGACATTTGCGACTCACTGCCGAAGTATTCGTGCATCTTTTGCCAGAACTTACTAGTAAATTTTTGATCTCGATCAGAGATAATGCGCAACGGCAAGCCGTGGTACTTTACGACACCCTCAAAGAAGAGACAAGCAGTCTCCTCTACGTTCACGTCAGTGGTTGTAGGAATGAAGTGTGTCGTCTTCGTCAAAAGATCCACAACCACTAGTATTGCATCATGGCCACGGGCCGTGTCCAGAAGACCAAGAATGAAGTCCATGCTGATGCACTCCCATGGAGTCCCAGGAATGGGAAGCTGCTGGAGGAGTCCAGCAAGCTTCTTGTTACTAGCCTTATTTCGATGACATGGGTCGCATGTCATGCAATACTTATGGACATTGACACTCCACCCTGGCCACCAATAGTGGTCCGAGAGTGCCTGTCTGGTCTTTCGGGGTCCCACATGACCTGCGACCGGCGGGTCGTGGAACTGGGAGATAACCTTTGCTCGAAGGTCTCCTGAGTTTGGCACAACAACTTGTTCTCCGTGCCAGAAGATTCCTACGGCCTCCACCAAGCCGTACTTGTCCAGATTTCAAGTGTCTTGAAACCAAGAATCCACACAGTATCCCATCCGGATCCTGTTTACAAAACCGTTGTAATGGATAATCTTCGTGGTGGTGCAGAGGTGCAGGGGGATCCGGTGGTTGTACGGTTGCTGTTGCAATGGCCATAAAACACCCACTGACTTCGGTGGTTGCTTTAATTTCTACAGGCTGTCGGCTTAGTGGATCGGCCACATTGATGCGTCCTAGCCAATATTCCCATGTGAACGAGAATCGACTCAGGTATTCGCTCCAACGCGCCTGTCGTCTTGACAGGTTCGGTTGTGTTTGGAAAAACACCAATGGATTATGGCCGGTCACGACCGTCACACCCCTTTCAGCACCCTCAAGGTAGCAACGCCACATCTTGAAAGCGTGTACTACCGCAAGGAGCTCTTGATCCCCAGTCGTGTACCGCGTTTCCGCGGGGATGAGCTTCCGGCTCTCATACGCAACTGGGTGACCGTTGTGCATGAGGACGGCTCCAAGTCCTACTACCGAAATATCACATCGAACCTCCCACTGTTGCGATGGATCCAGAAGAGCTAGGACGAGCGCCGTGGAGAGAAGCTCTTTGACTTTGAGAAAAGCGTTCTTGCAATCAGATGTCCATTCCCAACGCACGTCTTTTCGCATGAGCCTGGTTAGCGGTGCTACTAGGGTCGAATACCCTTGCATAACCCGTCAAAAGTAGTTTGCAAGGCCAAGGAAAGACCGAATCTGCCCAACATTTTTGGGGTGTGGCCAGTCCACAACGGCTTGGACTTTTCGTGGGTCGACACGGATGCCGTCATTGCCGAAGATGTGTCCAAGGCATTCGAGCTCATCTTATGCAAACTTGCTCTTGCTCACTTTCGCATAGAACTTCTGTTCCCGAAGGATTGCGAGAACTTCACGCAGATGTTCTATGTGCTCTTCCATTGATTTGGAGAAAACCAGGATGTCATCCAAGTAAACCAAGACAAACTGTCCGAGTTGTTTGGCGAACGTTCGGTTCATTTCTCCTTGGAAGGTTGCCGGGGCATTTGTAAGCCCGAAGCATAACACTCGGAACTGATAGTGTCCCATGTGCGTTCGAAACGCGGTTTTGGGCACATCATCTTCCGTGATGCGGATTTGATTGTACCCTTGCAACAAATCCAAGGACGAAAATACTTTTGCATCTTGGAGTTGGTCAAAAAGGTGCTCAATCCGCGGTAAGGGGAATCGATTTTTCACCGTCAGCTTGTTCAACGCCCGGTAATCCACGCACATGCGTAAACCANGTACTCCTTGATTTGGTGTTCGGCCTCTTGTCTTTCTGCTGGACTAAGGTGATACATGGGTCTGAACGGAGGAGTCGCCTCCGGTTGTAGCGGAATCGTGTGGCCCATGTGTCTTTCTTGTGGAAGCCCAGCCGGTGGGTCTTGGAATACATCCGAGAACTCCACCAATAGAGATGTAATCTCTTGTGGCGTATCTTTCGTCACGTCGTCCTTCACTTTCTGCAACTGAGCCAAGAAGTATCGACAACCTTGTCTAATACGTCTCTTGACCTGCATTACAGACAAGCTGGCATGGACTTTGAGTCGGGTCGGTGATAATTCCGTACTCAGAATCAACGTAAAGCAGCGTTGTCCTTTTCGGAGGATGAAACGCTTTGATTCAAAGCACATTAGAGCCTTGTTGTCACGGAGCCAGGGATCACCTAGCACCACATCAAAAGGGTCAAGAAGGTTGAGTACCTTCAACGTGACACTCTGTGTATACCCTTGAATACAAATTTTTGCTTTACAAGTACCAATCACGGGTACCGTATGGTTGTCACCGACAACAACTGCGCCATTCGATGGCTCGTACTTCAGGCCAACCTGTCGGGTAAAGCCAAGGCTAACAAAAGAGTCGTCCCATCCAGTTTCAGCAAGTACGTTCACGGGAGCACCAGCTAGGTGTCCTTTGAACTGCATCGTCATGTTGCCTCCACTCTTCCGAGTGAACAGACTCAACGATGGTAAGCCGAGTTTGTGATAAACACGGAATCTGTACGACGGGCGTCGCAACTCCCATGATTCACCCACTCGAGTCCACATCTTGTGGGCACGTGTGAATTCGGCCAGCACCTTCCAATATTTAAAATTCACTGGGTCGAAATCATCGACTAAAGGTACTGCGAATGTGATTGAACTCATCACTTTAAGGGCGTTTGATTCAATCACTGTGTCACACAACTCTTGCACAGTGGTTGGTGTCGCCACCACTAAGCAGGTTCGGTCATGCATCTCGTCTGGTGATGCAAGATTTAGTGGGTAATGTCGATCAACAATTGCATAATGAGGTTCAATGACAGGGGAGAAAATAACAGAGAAATTTGAACTCGTCAAAACTCAAATTGTTTAACATCCTCGTCTGAAATCATGAACTCACACTCGTGATCCAGTTTCACCCCTGAGTGGTCCCCACTGACGTCACTCAGGGGTAGGGAAAACCCGCCCCACGGTCCTGTCCGTTACCACGGCCGGGCCCATAACCGCGACCGTGACCCTGTCCACGGCCTTGTCCGCGGCCTCCTGCTGCACCATCCCCACGAGGTGCCGCTGCTGCAGCTAGCGCCGCGGCCTCTTGTCCACCACCAGCAGCCTCAGGGCACTGAGACCTAAAGTGGCCCGGCTGCATGTAGTGGCAGATCCCTTCGCGGAAGGCTGCGTTGCGACACTCACGCGTTGCATGCA
>SZWC01003547.1:156915-168803 GCA_023375785.1 Penium margaritaceum
CCCTGCAGTGTCCACGCGCATTTCGCGACCCTGTTGTGCACGCGCGTTCGGCCGTGCATCAAAGTAGTGTTTAGGGTTTAGGGTTTCGGGTTCACCGAATACACTTCGCTCATGTAGTCGCGCAACGCCCTCCAGCTTGTCCAAGCTTGGCCTGTGGCTGTCGTGGTGGTCTTGTCCTTCAGCTTCTCGCTGGTGAGACCATCACGCAAGTACTGCAGCAGCATGCACTCTGGGTACTTGAACGTCAGAGTCCCATCGCCCTCGGTGAAGCTTTCGGCTTCCTCCACGAGAGCGGTGAACTCGCTCAAGTAGGATTCGAGCGAGCTGCCCAGGTGACTGAAGTCCTTGATCTTGTGGAAGGCGCGCTGCGCCTCCTCACGTTGGGTGCACTTCTTGCGCATGATCGCACAGAAGGCCTCCCACGGCATGGACTGCCACTCGAGGTGCGGCTGTTGCGCAGTCCACTCCTTGACCACATACTTGAAGAGTTTGTCTTCGAGTTGCGTCATGGCAAGGTCGTCCCACTGGCTGAGTGGAGCCTTGTGGACAAGTAGAACGTGCTCCATGCGGCTCAGCCAGTCGGTCAGCTTCACGATCTTTTGGAAGATCTCCACACTGTGGAGGAAGGACGTGTGCATGACCGACCCCGAAGTCGTGGAGGTAAGCAAGTCGTCGCTACCACCGGCAGTGGCATCCACAACTGCGGCAATCTGTGCTTGCTGTTGCATCCGCACCTGGGTCACACTCTGCAACGCCTTGTCGAGGTCGTTGCATCGGCGGCTTGCCTCATGGGCGGCCAGGCGTTGCTGCTGGCGATCACGGTCAAGGTCTGTGATGCTCTGCCCGACGTGGGCCATCAGGTTGGCAAACGCGAACTTTAGCTCTGATGTCGTCAGAGCGTCGGCAATAGCCTATAGGGCCTCGCGTTGTCCGTGCACCCTTACCCATGTAGGAGGGTACGGTTCGCGTACATGCCTCCAAGTAGTCCCACCTTTCGGAGGAGACTGTCTTCGGCGACGACGCTCGAGTGGACGCTGCCCTGCCCCATTGCGGCCACATCGTAGGAAGGGGGGTCCGCCCCCACTCCTCCGAGTGGTGCCGTATCTCCACCGTCGGTGGTGATCTTGAGTCGGCCTGCCGCCTCAGCAGCAAACTCCGCAAGCCTCGACGGCCATTACGAATTGCCTTTGCAGCGTCGTCGTCCGGCTCATTCTCGCGGGAACTTTCCATGTGACTGCTTTCAGCGCCCTTACTGCTCTCGGCAGTCTCGCTGTTGTTGGCAGCTTCAGGAGATGCGGTGGGCGTCTTTTCCTTCTCGAGCAATCGGCTCAAGTTCGCCGCACGATGATGAAGATGGTCACGATCCTCGTCGCCTTCGCCATCGTCGGCGTCGTGCTCTTCGTTGGGGTCCTCCTCCAGAAGATCCTCCTCCATCGCGTCGTCCGTCGCATGGGAGTCGCCCATATGCGCGTCGACGTGCTCGTCGAGTAACTTTGCGGCCTCCGCACGCTTCTCGATGTCGCCGAGGTTGGCCTTGGTTGCTTTAGGCGGCACGGTTGCCTTAGGCGGAACGGTTGCCTTAGGCGGTACGGTTGCCTTTGGATTGGCAACCGTGCTCGTGGCGGCGGCTCCCAAACTTGGAGTCCACCGAGGACGTGTGGTGAGAACTTCACCACTTTGCCCTTGTTGGCCTTAGACGGTCCAGCACTTTCCATCTCGTCGCTCGTGCAACTAGCACGTGAAAGTCGTTGTGAGGATCACCCCACAACGAGGAGGAATCGCCTCCTAAGATGTTGCTCTCATGATCGGTGAGGCAATTTCAATTTAAATTTCTATTTTCCTAGGCCGCCACGTCGGCACAAGGTCGTGGGTTTAGAAACTAGTCCTCCTAAGCCATGACTCACGGCACTTGGTAGCAACTAGGATCTAGGAAAACAGAAAATCACAATACAAGGGAGTAACAAGAAGTGTGATTACCGCTCACAAAACTAAGACAAAGAGGAAGAAGACAAGCAAGTACAAGGTCAAGAACGAAAAGACAACTTTTCTTCTTGTCTTCTTGTCTTCTTGTCTTCCTTGGTCTCTTCGTGCGTCTTCTTGTCACGTCTCGTGCCCCTTGGCGGCGTCCTCCTTGAGCCTGCGGTATTGGGGGAGTCGCCAAAAGTCCCCAAGGTGCCACCCTCCTTCTTTTTAGGGTGCTCTGAAGTCAAAAGAGTCCTTAAGCTTGGGGAGGCGCGCTGTCCCAATTTTTGGATGAAGGGGTTTTGAAGGAGCCTTGAAAATGGAGAGGATTTTGTGGTTTTTGAGGGTGGGGACTCCCCATCCCGCCCCACAAAAATCTTCCTAGCCCTCTGGAAGTGAGGAGAGGCTGGAAGGAAGAGTCTCCACCAAGTAGAGTTTTTTCAGGTTCTCTAACGGACTTTACGGCACTTCAATCCGTGAAGTGTAGATGCTGTAGTCCCTTTTGGCGTTTCTGTTACTACTAGTCGCTGCCGGTGGCGTTTTATCTATGTCATAACCGCCGTTTCCGTCGAACCCTTGGTCGCGAGGGTCGTCTGGCTCTGAGAATCACTGTAACGGGCTGAGTCTCTAGTTCCTACTCTGAAGTCGTCGTCGGAGTTCACAGAATGGCGTTCTCAGTCCGCGTCAGGGTTTTACCCCCTTCGCAAGACTGAGGGGCAATCGTCATCAACGACCCAGAGCAAGGAGACTCGAATGTTTCGAGTCGTCGGAGGCCCATTTCCGTTTTTAACCAAACCCTTGGTTTTGGGACCCAAACCGGGGGTTTTTACCTCGAACTCGTGTGTTCGCACGAGTTATTCGGTCTATTTTATGTCGAAGTTCGTCGTAAATGAACTTCCATTTCCATTTTGCCGTTCTGGCGCGAAATCGTCGCGTGCGAGGTACGCTGGCGATTTCGTGCCAGCTCTCTTCCCCTCACCCTCGCTCCCCCTATCCCTCGTCCTCTCTTGCTCGTTTGCAAGGAGGGCGAGGGGGGGCAAGGGCACGAGGCCACGAGGCCTCTCCCTCAAGGCCCTCGTGGCCTCTCAGCCGCCGATCGGGCTGAGGCCGCGATCGGCGGCTGGCGACTGGCCGGCCGGTGGCCGGTCGGTCGCTTGGCCGGCCGCCGGCCGTCCAGCCGGCCAGCAGCGAGCTGGCCGATGACCAGCGAATTGCTGGCCGCCGGCCAGCCCTCGCTGACGCGAGGGGTGGTGCGCAACCACCCATCGCTTCAGGGAGGAGGGAGGACCGAACCGGCCCTCCCGTTACAAAGCCCCATCAGCCAAATTTTCCTTTCGAGGAGTTTTTTTTTCTGTTGGCAGCTGTGAAGTGACACATCAAATTTACACATCGTCGGACATCGTTATTGTGCAGCAGGTTGTATGAAATAAAAAACCTCAACTGAACGTGCATTGAATTGCTCCGTTTTAACAGTTTTCAAGGCCACAAGTGATGGTGTACTATAGTGACCTTGGTTTTTGCGTACTGTAGACAAAGGCCTACTATCTCTCAATGATCCATCTTGAGTCAAATTGTAGAAGAGACAATGGCCTGATTGCGTAGGTGTATAGCCCCAGACACACATGGCTTAAGGCTTAAGCACCTCCTCTGACGGGAGCCTTCCTCTTTCCTTTGAACGCTTCTAAATCTATACCTCCCCACTGAATCCCTTCCACCTCATTACACGGAAGGATTCATCCACCCCATCCAGAATCGTGGGGATTATAGAGACCCCGACAACTGTTGCCTTCTCATTATGTAGTGAATTTTCACCAAACTCTACTCCATTTATCCCCTCTCACTACTACTTTCATGTGGACACCCTAACCAATGCCTTCATTCTGCACGAAATGCTTTCCTAAAAAAAAAACTCTCTAGACCATGTCTTCACCTTGTACATCCTTGTTCTCTCAACCTACAATGCGAAGCGCCCCCTCTACACTACTTTCCTAGACCTTTGCAAGGCCTACTAGTCCATCACCCATGAACTTATTTTTGCTCTTGGCCTCATTACAAACAAATTCCATGCTATGAAAACATTTTACTCCTCAGACAGCGTCCATGTCCACACCCTTGCTGGCCACTTTGATCGCTTTCCCATTCACCACGGCCGTCTACAGGGTGACCCATGCATTCGTGTACTTTGACCCCCTAGCACACCATGTCTTGCATTGAAACATATGCTCCCACTCTTCTTTGCACACGAATTCCACTCCTCCTACTTGTAGAAAATGTTGTCCTTCCATCTTCGGCAATCAGTGGCCTTCAGTGTGTAGTCATCGAGGCATTGAAATCTCTCAATGCCCTTGGCTATACAATCCAGCTAAGCAAATGCAGTGTCCTTGCCTTTTGCCCATCTTTCAACTTGTCTCCCCGAAGCATTTGCCTTCTTACATTGCCCACAACATCCTCCCTCCTACTCCGTAACAAATACACCAAGCTTAGCCTACGTTTCTCTGCTACCTCTAGGCCCATAATTGACACCAAGCCACTAATCACCAAGGCATAAGCTGTGTTAGGGGCTGTCCAACAAAAACGCAATTCATTTTATATACACATTGTGTCCCTTTGCCTCACTCTCTTACGAGCTCTTTGTCTTTCTTGGATAATTTATGACACTATGATATGGGATCCAAGCACCCTCACACTAGTACACCGCTCCTATTTCGCATGTGATCCCCCTATGGCCTTCAAGATGCCCATAAACAACATCTCTATGGAATGCTATGGTGTGTCTTACGATCTTGTCGATCTTGCGACTGTCAAACACAACAGTTGCAAGATCGACACCACACTACCTGATACATCTTGAATCAAACACCTCCCATACTAGTTCTTATCCTTTGTCTACGTCTCTAGATATGTGATACATTTAGAAGCACTACCGGTGGAGCGTCTTGCCAATGTTGCTCACTACTTGCATGGGGAGAATCAATCACCATGGAATTCCACACTCATATGTGCTGCCCATGCCCTGTACACCTCATTCGTCTCAGACTCTTGGTTTGAACATTCTCGTGCCTTCACCCACTCTAAGATACGCTTGATCGTCCTGTCCCCTCGCTTGTCTACATGCCCCCCTCACCTGCTCTCCCCTCACCCCTCTTCCCCCCATCCCGCGCTTGCAACCTCTGACCTATCAGGCAGTAGGAGCTTATCTTCCACACTGCCCACCACCAACCCTCCCGTGCAACCAATCGCCAACACTTCCCCCACTACTGATATCCCAAAGGCCCTCCTACAGTACTAGACTTTGGTAACTCACTCCCTTGGCTTACCTCCTTTCTTTTTTCTTCCTATCCCCTCCGTCCAAGCGTGTACTCTTTGGTTGCTTTGCACATCTAGCCTCCTCTATGAGCTCTCCCTCCCTCTAGCATTGCGCCATTGCTTTACTTGTTTGGCCACCCATTTTCCTAATCTTGCATTGCAATTTATGTAGATTTTTTATTGTTTTACGAGCCACCGGATCTGTTTCCCTATTCTTTTCTATTTTTCTCCGGTGCTTCTATCTAAAGGGATTCCTCTCTTTCAAGGAATAGGCTTTCTTGGCATCTTGTGTGCCTGGCATGCTCTAGGTCTATTACAGCTACCACATACGCCATAGCTTACAACAAACACTAGATTACCCGCATCGACCCCGTGCTCCTCCTCCTTTGTGCGAATNACCCTCCCGTGCAACCAATCGCCAACACTTCCCCCACTACTGATATCCCAAAGGCCCTCCTACAGTACTAGACTTTGGTAACTCACTCCCTTGGCTTACCTCCTTTCTTTTTTCTTCCTATCCCCTCCGTCCAAGCGTGTACTCTTTGGTTGCTTTGCACATCTAGCCTCCTCTATGAGCTCTCCCTCCCTCTAGCATTGCGCCATTGCTCTACTTGTTTGGCCACCCATTTTCCTAATCTTGCATTGCAATTTACGAGCCACCGGATCTGTTTCCCTATTCTTTTCTATTTTTCTCCGGTGCTTCTATCTAAAGGGATTCCTCTCTTTCAAGGAATAGGCTTTCTTGGCATCTTGTGTGCCTGGCATGCTCTAGGTCTATTACAGCTACCACATACGCCATAGCTTACAACAAACACTAGATTACCCGCATCGACCCCGTGCTCCTCCTCCTTTGTGCGAATGCTACATCCTAAACATCTGCTTCCCAGGTTGACAATTGCCATTAAATCAATACAATGGTCTGACATGGAATCGTCTGGCATGAGCTCGTAGCATGTAGTAGAATTTGTAATAACTATGTTGTTAAGCTTGGCACCTGTGACATGCCGTTACTAGGGCTCCCTCTGGCCACCATTGTCATGTCGCCCGCTATTGAATTTGTGTGCACTCCCCTCTCGCTTAGGATCTCTTTACGAAATCACTTCATTTTGTCCTTGCTTGCTTTCTTACGCGTTACTTTGGGGAAATGTATGCCCCCTCCATGGTTTTCCTACTTGCATGTCCTTCTTGACTTTTGCTATCACGCGTGGCCCTGTGCCACCGTCCATTCCCTATGGAGGGGTAACGATGATTTACATATTAACATATTTATCTTTCCTACGGTCTTTGAGGTGCAAAGTGTAACACCTATGCATAGTGGACGCTCTCACACCGGTTCGTAGCAACTCCGTCACACATCCACATGTGTCCACCAAGTCTTTTTTGCTCTCACATTGGAATGGGTAGCAACTTCACCAAGCGACTATTAGCAAAGGCCGTCGCCTTTGTGCACGATAACACCTTTTTCTTGACCTTCACGAGTTCGAAATGCATGAAAGTCTGTTTTTGACCTGACAACATGAGCGATGACTGGAACATGAAGTAGCGATTCGTGAGTTGCTAGTGAATTGTTAGAGCGCCGAGGCCGTAGAAACTCCTAGCAACTCCGGATCGCCTCGCCATAAGTTCGTAGGCTCCTTCACGGTCAGTGACAACTGATGCTCGAGTTGAGCCTACGTCGCCCACCTGACGTGGCAAGGGAGGTTGAGTTTGTACATTGGCCGGTGTCACACCCAACGAACTCAACTCACCGGGGGAAGTCGCGGTGAGCAAAGTTCGAAGGGTCGATCAACTCGTTCATCGCAAACGATGTCGAATGTGCTTGATTTTTGGTTCTTGACTTGATGACACATAATTTTCTGAGTCAAAGTTCATTCTATAGCAGTGTGATACCATCTGCTTGCAAGTAGCTTGCATGTTTACAATTTTATTTCCAAACTTGTGAAAGTTGAGTGACATCGTGTGAGTGATGACGTGGCTTACTTCGATGATATCACAATCGAGGTAAGGAGAAGTGATTTGAGTCAGCAGCGACTCAGCCCACAAATGTTTGCCTAAAAATATCACGACCGATAAGGGTTGCTACGAGTTGCTACACATCCACTTGTGTAGCAACTCTGTTGCAACTCGTCGACAGCGCCATGGATTTCGTTCGTTCATCGTGGGGTGAGACTCGAAAACATGGTTCAACGCTGACAGTCTTGCGTCAGAAAATGTCTGAAACTTTCTGTCAGTTCCGTTCCGCCGATGCGAGTTGCTACTGGCGCCGGTTTGACCGCAGATGCCCAACGACGACCTCCGACTTGTCGTTCACTTCGAAGAGGGAACGCGGAACGCGGGAACTACGGGGCTGTGTGACACCGGCCGGTGTGATGGCGACCGGTGTCGCTGAAAGGAAACCGCTGAGCGACAAAAAAAAGTGACACCGCTAGGCAACCATGACGAAGTAGAACCCATAAGACCACAAAAACGTGTCATGTCTATTGTGGAAGCCAAAAATCACCAGAGAAATGGACACATCCGTCGCTATGCCTCCGGGTGAGGACGGAGATGCAGGCGACATAGGGCGAAAGCTTGCTGAATCCGGGCGAAGTCGTGGAAGCGGAGGGGCCGGGGGAGGAAACGCAGGAGAAGGACGAGAATGTGGTGGCGGAGGCAGCGGAGGAGGAGGAAGAGGAGGAGGAGGAGGAGGGGGAGGATATGGGGGAGGAGGAGGAAGAGTGGTGGTGCCGCATCTCCCTATCCACGACTTCCGTGACGGCATCGTTGGATGCGTGCGCGAGAACGATGTTGCTATCGTTGTCGGTGCCACTGGATCCGGTGGGTAGGCTAGTACAGGAGGGGAGTAGAGGGAAAAGGGGAAGTGTGTGGGGAGGTTTGGGATGCTTGATGAGGTGAGGTCGATGTTGCTCCAATTCTCCTTCTATTCCCTCTCGCCATCCCTTCCCTCCCATCCGCTGTCCTATGTCCCTCTGTCCCTCTATCCCTGCAACCCTCAATCACTCCCTCCCTCCCTCCCTCCCTCCCTCCCTCCCTCCCTCCGTCCGTCTGTCCATCCGTTCGTCCGTCCGTCGGTCCGTCCGTCCGTCCGTCGGTCCGTCCATCCATCGGTCCGTCCGTCCGTCTGTACTTCCGTCCCTTTGGCCGTCCGTCCCTCTGGCCGTCCGTCCGTCCGTAGGTCCGTCAGTCCGTCGGTCCGTCCGACTGTTTGTCTGTCCGTCCGTCCGTCCGTCCGTCTGTGCGTCCATCCGGTTCCGTCCGTCCATCCGTCTGTCCGTCCGTCCGTCCGTCTTCCGTCCGTCCGTCCGTCCGTCCGTCCGTCCGACTTCCGTCCGTCCGCCCGCCTGTCCGTCCGCCCGCCCGCCCGTCCGTCCGTCCGTCCGTCCATCCGTCCGTCAGTTTATGTCCGTCCGTCCGTCCATCCGTCCGTCCGTCCGTCCGTCCGTCCGTCCGTCCGTCCGTCCGTCCGTCCGTCTGTCCGTCCGTCCGTCCGTCCGTCCGTCCGTCCGTCCGTCCGTCCGTCTGTCCGTCCGTCCGTCCGTCCGTCCCTCCGTCCGTCCCTCCGTCCGTCCGTCCGTCCGTCCGTCCGTCCGTCCGTCGGTCCGTCGGTCCGTCCCTCCGTCCGTCCGTCCGTCCGTCCCTCCGTCCGTCCGTCCGTCCGTCCCTCCGTCCGTCCCTCCGTCCGTCCCTCCGTCCGTCCGTCCGTCCGTCCGTCCGTCCGTCCCTCCGTCCGTCCGTCCGTCCCTCCGTCCCTCCGTCCGTCCCTCCCTCCGTCCCTCCGTCCGTCCCTCCGTCCGTCCCTCCGTCCCTCCGTCCGTCCCTCCGTCCCTCCGTCCGTCCGTCCGTCCGTCCGTCCGTCCGTCCGTCCCTCCGTCCGTCCGTCCGTCCGTCCGTCCCTCCGTCCGTCCGTCCGTCCGTCCGTCCGTCCGTCCGTCCGTCCGTCCGTCCGTCTTTCGTCTGTCTTTCGTCCGTCTGTTCATCCGTTCGCCTGTGCATCCATCCGTAAGTGCGTTCGTCCGTCCATCCGTTCCTCTGTCTGTCTGTGTCTCCCTCCCTCCCGCCGTACCTCCATCCATCGCTTCGCTGTCCATCCTTCCGTCTTTCTGTTCCTCCTTTTCCGCACCTCCCTCTCTCCTATACACCGGCTCCTGTCCTCTTTCCCTCACCCCCCTCCCTTTCTCCATGTCTCCTTACCTCTTGCTGCTGCCCTTCCCTCAACGGCTTGCAACGTTCCCTGTCATCTTCCTTCCTCCCCTCTGCCCTGTCGCTGCACGCAGGCAAGAGCACGCAGCTGGCAAAGTTTCTGTACAGTGCTGGGCTTGCCGATAAGGGTGCCATTGCAGTCACACAGCCGCGCCGCGTGGCTGCTGTGTCTGTTGCCAGGTGTGTCCCCCCCCCCCGGACAACCTCCCATCTTCCTGCAGTCCTCCTGCTCCACCCTCCCTCTCTTCAGCAATCGGCAAGTCTGCAACCTGTGCAATGGTCCTTTGACCCTAGATGTCACTAAGTGTGCGTAGGCTGCAGTCCCGTGTCTGTTTTTGCCTGGGAATACACGTGATATGGCACTGGACAAAGGGATGGTTATTTGTTTCTGGTCCTGTGTGCACATGGTACATGTGCACCAAGTTGTGTCGCGTTTCGTTGTGATGTGTTGCATTGCATTGCGTTGCATTGAGTTGTGTTGTGTTGCACTGCATTGTGCAGTGTTGTGTTGCGTTTCGTTTCGTTTCGTTGTGGTCCGTTGCATTGCATTGCATTGTGTTGCGTTGTGTTTCGTTTCGTTGTGTTGCATTGTGTTGCATTGTGTCCAGTTGCGTTGTGTTGTGTTGTGTTGTGTTGTGTTGTGTTGTGTTGTGTTGTGTTGTGTCGCACTTTCTTTCGCTGTGTTGCATTGTGTCCAGTTGCCTTGTGTTGCGTTGGACTGCATTGCGTTGCGTTGCGATGTGCTTGATTTCGTTGTGTTGTGTTGTGTTGCATCATGTCGAGTTGCATTGTGTTGCGTTGCACTGCATTGCGTTGCGTTGTGTTGCATTGCGTTGTGTTGCGTAGGGTTTCGTTTCGATGTGTTGTGTTGCATTGCGTCAAGTTGCGTTTGTGTTACACGCGTTGCACTGCATTGCGGTGCGTTGTGTTGTGTTGCGTTGTGTTGCATCGTGTCGAGGTGCTCTGTGTCGGGCTGCATTGTGCTGTGTCCATTTGCCCTGCGTCGCATTGAACTGCATCATGTTGCATTGTGGGGTGTTGTGTTGCGCTGCACTGCATTGCCGTGCACTGGGCTGCGTGGTGGGGCGCTGCGCTGCGTTTGCGTTGCATTCCCTTGCTTTGCGTGAGTGCACACTGGATGGGTCGCTGGTTCTGCGATGCCCTTAAACTTCTGGGACTGCGTAGACATAGCAGATGCGCATCGTCCCGCACCGGAATGGTTCGGAAGATGACACCAAATGGAAGCTTTTCCCTATCTGGGGCTCTTGACTGCACCTATGTGTGTGCGTGTGCATGTGCGTGCATGCTGGTGCGGATGGCGTCCACGCCAGCCGAAGCCGCTCTCCGTGGATAGTCTGCATCCCCTGCCGTCCCTGGTCTACATGAGGCGGGATCTATCTCGCTCGCAAAAGTAGAAGGAGGCCATCTGGGCCTTCCCTGCCACGCTGCAAGGCCCGCTGCTGGGCCTTTGCAGCACGGCAGCGGAGTTTCGTGCAGCCAATTGCTTTGCTCCTAGTGTGTGGATTTGCTGCGGCGTGGCTCACGTGGCTCACGTGGCTCACGTGGCTCACGTGGCTCACGTGGCTCACGTGGCTCACGTGGCTGTGTACCGCACACGCGCGCACGCACGCTTTCTCTTGCGTGCTTGGCAGGAGCGTGGCACAGGAGATGGGGGAGCGTGGGCAGGAGCTTGGCAGCGTGGTGGGGTACTTCTCAGATATTTTGGGAAACGTGTCAGAAATATTTAGCCTTGCACGCACGCACACCCATGGCAGGCGAGTGGCGGATGAGATGGGGGTGGAGCTGGGCGGCGTGGTGGGGTACACAGTGCGCTTTGAGGACCGCTCGCGTGCTGACTCCAGCATTGTGTTTCAGACGGACGGCTGTCTCACGCGCGAGATGATGGGCGACCCTCAGCTCCAGCGATACAGCGTTGTGGTGCTGGACGAAGCTCACGAGCGCAGCCTCAACACGTGCGTGCGTGATGCGTGATGTGTGCGTGCAGGATGTGTGACTAGGAGGTGCTTGGAGCTGGTGAGCTGAGGTCGCGCACCGACCGCGACCTCATCACAACCGGCGTGCGAACTCAGGTGGTCGAGGGCGCGTTTCGATGCCAGCTCGCAATCGACTGTTGTGGGACATCGAACCCCTTCAAAAGTACCATGTTACTACAAAACCGGCGGTTTTGTTGCAGGTTAAAGTGCATGTCGCCTGCCAAACAGGGTTTACGTGACGACGAACATCTTTCTTGCGATGACTTCCTATCGCGAGAGACGGTCCCCCAGCCACTGTCACTGTCCTCGCGACTGGTTTCCCGTCAAAACTCGCCCTTCGACTCTCCGACTCTACCGCCGCCGCCTGAAACGTAGGATCGATCCTCCGATCTCGACTTCGACCTCGACCTCACGAAGTCAACACTG
>SZWC01003548.1:40151-58750 GCA_023375785.1 Penium margaritaceum
GAGAGAGAGAGAGAGAGAGAGAGAGTTGAATTCCATAGGAATTGTGGATTCAATCTGTACCTGCGGGAGGTGGAAAGTAATGCTCGATTGAAGACTTGCCTGGTCTTGGATTGTGAAATACTCAATGTGGATTCGGACTGTCTATAGGGACATTCCATTCCATAACATTCTCATTTAGGATAGAGGAAGGGAATTCACCACCTCATGGAGGATTTGTTGTTTAGCTCATAATTAAGCTGCCTTTATTTAAGGCAAAGATTTCAATCTTGTTGAAAGAAGTAACAAAATTATCTTATCGGCTTGTCGACTACATCTACTGCAGTCTCAATGTCGACAGCATTACCTACATCATGTACCTCTATTTATTACGTCTTCTAGAGTAGCCATATGATCCACGATACTTGCAGCATCTGTCACAATACATTCTTTGACGAAAGCAACCACTACATCTACGTCATTGGCACCATTTGCAGCTTTTTCTACACTGGTCAGATATGGTATACCTAGAAAGCCATCAACATAAATAAATTCAGCATCAGCATCAAGATCTTCTATAATGCATCAATGACAATTGTTCCAAACTTATATACTCCACAATTTATGTATAAAAAGTTGTATTCATGTATCCATGGCTTTCTTTGTAGTCATGAACATGAATACATGTGGTACAACTCAAAGATACATTTAAACGGTCATAAACATGAATACATGTGGCTAGAATCCAAAGATACATTGTATGTAAAAAATAAAATTGCTAAAGATTTTTTTGTGAAGTAGAGAAGTTTTTTTGAACGATCCATGTTCAATCTTCTGTTCACTTCCCAAAAGGAAATCTTGTACACAGTTTCAATGATGAGGTGATTGCTTATATATGCAATTGTACCATCCATGGTACCACTTGTATTAGCAGCATTAGCTGCATCCGCTGCATTAGTTGCATCATCTGTATCATCTACAACAGCAGAATTAGGTGCTTTTACAACATCCGCATCATCAGCTCTATAGGCTTCACTAGCCATTCCCTTGGTGTCGACAATTTCAGCTCCATTTGCAACATCAGCTGCATTGACAGCATCATTTGTAGTGGATGCATTAGTCATCAATGACATCGGCCGTATCAGTAGCCCCATCATTAGCATACGTAGCATCATCTACACCACATGAAACACCTTTTGTATTAGCAACATCTTGAGTACCACTTGCATCAGGTCCTTCAGCCGCAGGTGCTGCACTCGCTACACCTTCTCATCTGTCAGTTGTTTCTTATACTGTACTTATCACCACGGTTATTGCTCTTACGTCCTAGACGGTAGTAGGAGCCTCTGAGTTACCTTCTTTGAATAATACAGCAACACCCAATCATACGTGTTCGAGATGCCAAATCGAGGAGGAAAAGATTTCTTCCCTTACCAACGAGCACCACATTTGCATTGCTGCAATCGAAGAGACATTGTCTGGCGACATTCCCAGACCACAAGATGATCACCTCTTCACAAAGGACATGCAGAGGAGGAACCACATACACATGTCTAGAGTGTGTGAGTTATAGGAATCAGAGGACTGGTTGCGTGCATTCTAGGGTACATTGGCTGAATACCTCAGGAAATGTACCCTATAGGGTTGTAGTGAACCTAGCCTAGACAGTTCTAAGTACAGTTCCATCACAGCTTCAGACAGTGCCTCATCGGATGGAGATGGTGAGGAACACGGTGTTGACGACATCCCCGACAGCTTTGAGATGTCTTTCAACTCAGCCCCATCCTTCACCTTTGTACCCATTCCACACGTCTCTTGTTCTATGCTTTACACGTCGATTACCTCAGAGAATGACATGCCTGCACTTTCTCTAGTTGACCTTCTAGGTCAGGGGTAGTACCTCTAGATATGTGTTGCTTCAGGATTATAGAACCTATAGTGACTCATCTGCGGGCAGTGGAGATGGAGGTAGAGATACTGTGTTGAGTGGTAGAAGCTTTGTTTACTCCCTATAGTGAGGTTTTGGTGTTTCTCGAGGATGTTAAGTTTGAGCTTTGTGATACTGAGATGCGTGAGCACGCCTCTCTTCTTGAGGGTGATTTGGCCACAATTTAGGAGTACCTCTGCACATTTGAGTATGCATTTGATGTAGGGAGCGCAGGGTTGAGCTCCATACATGCAGAGTTTCACCTCCAACACTATCCTCTAGCCCAGGAGCATCAAACACCATCGTCTCCACCAGCACAACTCTTGATTCAGATGAGGATGGTGTACAGGATTATGTTGCTTGCGACCATTGGCAGATACCAGATGTGGGAGATTCAACCTCACATTCCTCTTCCAGTCATAGAGCATTCGGGCAGCATGTTCTCCGCTCCTAAAACCTCTGAATCCAATGAGGGTGATATCCAGGACCCTACAAGCTGGGATCTCTAGCCGTCTCCGAATGTCCAAGGTGACCCTCACTTACTCTTCTCTTCCTTCTCGGGAGCTATTGATCAGCATGCGTTATGCAGTGTATGAGCGATTCATTCTTATGGTAGCCATCATAGTCTTAACAACACTCTTGCATTGACAGCCTTGTCTCTTCAGATTTTATCAGGTGTAGCTGTTGCTTGATTGTTTTTTCAAGGATTTCTTCAGTCGGGGGGTGATGTGCCAATCTCTGCAGGCAACACGTACGTGGCCTTATGTGGGTAGGATGAGCAGATTCAATGTGTCGTAGCGGTGTTGAGGTCCTCATCGAGGGAGAGCATGTGTATCTTCTTAGCTTCTACCCTGTTGAGTACCCCAGGAGGAGCATTTGTACATGGATTTTGTGTTGTTTGAGTGTCGGATACTGTTGTGTAGTCAGTACTTCACAATTTCCCCCAATGATACTCCAGTAGCTGCACTACTTCTTCTGTGCCACGTTTGGTGCATTCTAGCACCCTGGTTCACCCATGCATGGCTGACAGAATTTTCTCGGTGGTCAAGATCCAGGCACTCGGTGGTCTATGCAAGTGCCCTGGAAGTCTACACGACAACTAGCCACATACTGTATGTGACAGGTTGTGTATGTTCTCTGTAGGCAAGACCCGGGAACGTAGTGGTTTGTACTTGCACCTTGGGAGACCTAGTAATGATTGGTTCATTCATTTCAGGATTTGGGTTTGTAATTTGTGGATTGTATATGGCATAGAACCTGATGTTTGGTGATATGTCCTGGTGTCTTCGGAGGCCTAAATTACCTAGCTTTGGTATACCGGTGATGCAAGCATCGTGCCGTAGAGTTTGAACGTATGTTTCATGTTTTCCAAGATCAAGACCCGGGCATTTGGTGGCCTGTTCCGGTACCTCGTGAGACTTTTCTCCTTTGGTTTCACATTCCATGGTGTTCATGGCCTAGTGGGCTGGCTGCCATTCCTTAGTAAAGAAGTCCAGTGTAGGGCTCATTGTTCTCTCCCTTATTTTCTTAATCTATGCATTCTAGACTTAGCCAAATTTTGGCCTTAAAATTGTCCCACTCACCAGAGCTCGTGTCTTGTCTAGCATGCACATAGATCCTGCAAAATGGTTCTAACCAAGGCAATGTCTACAGTCAAATTTTATGACTGCTTGATTGAGCGCGAATGGGGTGCACGCTTCATTGCCATACCAGTCCTCACTAAGGCTAATATATTGCATATCAAATTGGATACTTTTAAGTCTGAAAACCAGATAGGACTGATGAGGCTACTGGACCCCCAGCCACGATGGCCAAATCGTGAGCAGCTGGAGACCAGACCGTAGGTGAGGAGGTCCGGATGGACCCATCCGCAGGACTAGACTCCCCCATCTGCCGGGTGGCCACACAAGTAGGAGCGTGGCCGGCGGCCAGCGACAGGATGCTGGACAAGTCGTGGTAAGTAAGAGCCTCAAAGAAGAGAGCATCTTGAGACTCGACAATGCGATGGTGAGCAGGGTCCCAAAGGCACCAGACCTTTGACTGTGGGGAGCTGCTGAGGAAGGTACACATGCATCTTGGAGGTGAGACCTTGGATCCCTGCTGGTCCTCGGTATACCAGAAGCACGCGAGGTACCCCCAAACGCAGGCACGACAGAGATCAACACCATGGCCGAACCACAACTCGTACGACGTGACATGGTCTAGAAGCGGACCATGCGGCAAGCGGTTCCAGAACCCCGTCATGTAGGAGAAGCCCTAAAAGGTAAGGGACTCTGGAAGACCGTACTCAGACAACATAATGCAAACTGCATCCTCCATGGTGCGGTTCCGACGCTCAGACCCACCGTTCTACTGTGGCGTAGCATGGACGGAGAACTGTTAAAACATATCATGCTCAGCAAAGTAGGCATCCATCTCGCCTAAGAACTCACCACCACGATTCGAGTAGAACGTGTTCTGGGTGTGACGCGACTGACAGTCATCCATCATAAGCAACAGGAAGACCGCCAGTACGGCATCCCTCTTGTGGCGGAGGCTATACATCCCCTGCATCCGTGTGAAGTCATTGGTCAGGGTGAGAACATATTGACCCCGATCAGAGAGGGACTCGAGTGGGAGAGGACCGAGAAGGTCCGAGTGGACCAACTAAGTGGGCACAGTGCCCGGGAGGAGGAGTCAGGGTGAGAGCAGTGATGCATCTTACCCTGGACGCAAAAAATACAACCAGTCTTGGACGGCTTCTCAAAGGAAGCCGCATCAAGATCGAGGGCTGGCTGAGTGCGAATGAGCTTGCACACAATGTCTGAGCTCACATGGCAGAGGCAACGATGTAAAAAGCGTTCGTGCTCAGGGGTGAGAACACCAGTGAAAAACACATGTACCATGTACGTAGTAACATGAGCTGTCTTGGGGCCACTCATACTCAGGGAGGTGTGCGTGTGTACAACACACGCACACCTCCCTGAGTATGAAGCGCCAACAGCTGACGAAGCTCTGAGATCGTGCAATCCCAAGGGTCCATATCACCATTGTCTCCTGTGAAACGATTGCATCTGCTGCAGTTGTGGTCGCGGCACGTCCCGTCCATCTTTCACTCAAGGAAATCCGATACGTGTGTGCCTCCTCAAGGTTGCGTATGATCCAAGTTCAGTCAAGAGGCTGCTCGCACTCCGTGTAGCGATGAGCACCTCCACATTTGTAGTAGTGGACAGAATATCCTCTACTAGGCTGGTAATGCTACTACTGGTGATGTCCCTTCGAGTGTCGCTTCATTCCCTTCTTTACATGTGCGGTCGCTGCAGCATCCTGAGTGTGGCTGATCAGGGTAGTAGAGAAGGAGGAAGAAGCGGTGGAGGTGGGACTGGTGAACTGGGACAGAGGCTTAGGAGGGGTTGCAATCATTGCTACAACAAGTAGACTCTACTGATGGGAGATGGCAGCCTCATGAGCCGATGTGGCCTGGAGGAAGTAGCGATGGACCCATGGAAGGAACTGTAGTGACTCCGACGACTCAGAGAGAGCCACACGGCCGAAGCCCATAAAGAACTTCATGTGGTCCAAGTGCACCTCCATCGTGATGGTGTCGAGTGCCCACAACTATGTCCCGCCACCGGTCCCAAGGCTCATGTAAAGGCCCATTGCACGCCTCTAGTAGTCAGTTGTAAACTCCATGGAACCCTGATGGAAGGAGTGAAACTCATGTATTCGGGCCGCCCTCGTGGCATGGGTCTCCATAGCGAGAAGTATCAAGGCCAGCTCCCAGTCATGGCGCGGATCTGCTCGAGTCCCGGTCCCGGTCTCACCCAGGAAGGGTCGGAAGTCGACCACAGTCTCCCGCGGCATGGTATAGAGGAGACTGCGCATCGCTCTTGCTGCTGTCTGCACCTGGTGAGCATCGCAAGTCTGGTAGTGGTTGTGGTAGTAGGGTCAGACGCCCTCAGAGTCGGCCAAAACCTTAAACTGGGTCTCCCAGTAATCAAAGCCCTCATCGATGCCGTAACGGGTTGGAGCTGTCTCAAAGTCCTTCGGTCACTGCTCCGTGGGGAGGGCGACCTCAGGCTCCGGAGATGGTGGACGAGGCAGTGGGAGACCACCAGTAAAAGCAACGCCATCAAAGGTAAATTTTGTTGAATGACGTGGCTGATCGTGACGGTGAGAAGGTGGTGAGGTGACAAGCCGGGACCCTAACCGCAGCTCATGAATTTGCTCCTCAAGGACACAAATCTCCTCCTCACGTGTGTCATTTTCCATCTCCTTTGCATCCCAAGTGTCAACAAGTGATGAGGGGTGCTGAGACCATGGTGCTGTACAGGGAATAGACTACTGAACGGATGGTGCAGCTCCAACAGGTCCTCCTTGTCTCGGCTGTGAAGCCCCTCAACGACCCCTGAGTAACTTTGTGATCTCATGTAGCGCGTCAATCTGACACTACTACTGGTGGTGCATCCATCCTGCATCCGACAAAGCTCGTCGATCATGAGTGACTACGTCCATGGACTCATGATATCCAGAGAGGAGGAAGAGGAGGGGTCTCCTCGCACCTTGCCCTTATTACGGACTGGCGGCATAGATGTTGCTTTGTATGGGTCCAAAGGTCAATAATTTCATAATCAAGAACCGTTGGCATTTCTCTAAAATTTGAAATGTTGGGAAACAATTATGTTTCATCCACAATGATGATGTCGACATAAAGGTTGTCTAAATGAAGCAAAATTTGGAGCGATTATGTGCCAGCAGATGCTGAATTAATTGGCATTGGTTTTTTTCAAAACAAAATTCAAAAGCTTAAAAACGGAGGAGTGACCATACATCCACAGAATTCTCGATATCTATGGCCATATCCACGTTTCGCACATTAACCACGCCATATCCATTCTTGGAGATCTTTGTTTCTTTACTGATGCTATATTTAGCGAGCATGCAAAAAGGTGCGCTATATCCAAATGTACACGCTATGTCGATGCTGCATGCCATCGAGCGACAATATGATGACGTTAGAAGACATTAGAGAAAAATCACAAACCACTCTATAGAGAGGTTTGTGACTTTTCTAACAAAGGTTTGCAACAGTTTTGAGTGGGTGGATCGAAATACCCCATGCTTTGAAATGGAACCTGATGGGCCCCGCTACCACGAGGCCCGGCATGAGCTCGCGCAAAACTAAAACCCCAAAACCCCTATCCTAAGTGTAACTTGGGATAGGGCTTCAGAGTGGTTTGCATGGATAAAAGTGGGTTTGCTTCTCTGGAAAGGAAAACTTGGAAAATGCGTTTTCGCTCGCTCGTGATTGAGCGATTAGCCCTTTCTTTTTCGTCTCGCAAATCCCCATTTGCGGAAGTAGGGATTTATGTTTGCGTGGGCTCTGCTCGCGCAAACATAGAAAATCCTAAATCCGTGAATGAGGGTTTGCGAGTCAAAGAAAAGGAGAAAAGGTTTATTGCTCGATCGCGATTCTCGCGAGGAGGGGGGAGTGAGGGAGGTGACACATCACCCCCCTCGCTTCGCTTGATCGACAACTTCAGTCGCCGATCGGGCATAGCCATGAAAATGGATATGGCGTTTTTTATAACTTGCTCGATATGGCGTAGTTAACATTCAAGTTATGGATATCTCAGGCTTATGTTGATTCTTGCACGGATATATCAGCCATATCGCTGAGTTTAAAAACGTCACCAATTTTTTTAGTCCAAAATCCAGAAAATATCTAGATCTAAGAGCGTTGTTTTGTTTCCTGGAGCCTTTAAGGCACCAAATGAGGCGAGAATGGATGCGATGGATAGGGTTTTTCAAGAGCTTTCTAACAAGCCCTTAGAAGGGAAAATCGGTGGTCATTTGGGGTAGTTGCACTCTCTCACATCCGGGAGGGGTGGTAGGTGTGACCTGAGCGAAGCTTCTGGGAACCTTCACGGACCCCTTCTCAATATCACGTGCCTCAACTGCTCCTGAAGAGGGTTGGGAAACCCTTAGCTTCCCCGTGGTGGTGACGTTATGATGCGGTTACAAGGGTGTCTCCAGTGCTGCAATCTGCTGCCGCAAGTCACCGTTGCTTGGTGGGTCCTCCTAGGACCGTGGCTTTAGCGGTGAATCTCACTGCTACTACCACTGCTGTGTCTCTGCTACGCAGCTCAGCAGGGGATTCCTTGCTGCTTTGATACCATGAAAAACTTCTTGGAAGCTTCCTAGCTTTGCTGCTATTGACGTGGCAACATAGTCCAATCATTAGGCGCACTAGCATGCAAGTAGGTGCAAGAATTAGCAAGAGTTAAGCTCGGGAGACGCGCAAAGTCTCATAAGCTCCAATAGTTTAGTAATGCGGAGAAAAGTGACAATTGACAAGTACATTGCATAAATGCTTTCCACGGCACACGGCGGGTGACGCACGCGGCAGTGTCATTCTGTCGTAAAACCGGCCCAAAACCATTGTTTTGGCTGTAACTTTGCGCATAGGTATCTAAACGCAACACCGTCTGAACCTAGAGATCCAACATATTGAGCCAGACGCTACGACTGGTCACACGTACATGTCCGGCATTGATCAGTGAACAGAAAATGTAAAACATGCAAATTTGGCTCAGAAGCCAGTCCACCGAGAAAACTCTACCGGGTACTGAAAAACTGTAGAGCATCCTAGGAAGCACCCAAGACGTTGTGGCAGTTGTGTGGCAGCTGCTGGTGGATGGAGTCACCACTCATCGGTGCTCCGGCGCCAGCTGGGTCTACATCAGGGATCTACAAGAGCATGGACACGGCCGAGTGGTCAGAGTAAGCTCTACAAACAAACGGGGACGACTCACATCAAAACACATAGATACCGCAAAATGGTTCTTACCGAGGCCAGTCGAGGAGTCTTGATGAGGCAATGTCTACAGTAGAGTTTTTATCATTGCTTGATTGAGCACGGATGGGGTGTACGCTTGATTGCCATGTCAGTCCTCACCAAGACTGATAGATTGCGTAGCAAATCTGGTGTTTTTAAATCTGAAAAATTGGATCCGATACTGGTCTGAATCGGCGTCGATTTGGATTTGGATTTTCAGTGACAAGATTGGGTCGGATAGGATTTTGGCCGATCCGAGTACCATGCAAAATCCGAAATTCTAAAAATGTACAGTTTTCCCCATCCCATAGGTTCAACATGGTGCCCACCGTAGTTGTTCGTCAACGAATCAAGAGGTGGATCAGAAGATGCATATCTATTAGAAAAGGGTTTGGTCATCATATACCCACTTTTCAGAACTATATAGCTGATATGCCAAAGTCCCGTACGATATGACACAGGTATAAATGGACCGCAGGAAACAACACAAGTATCAACGCCGAGCCAGAAAGCAACGAGGCCCCCACGCGTTTAAAAAACCTACACATCCGGGAATTGACAGAAATTAATAGCTCCATAGCCCATCCACTATTCGTTCACACGTGAATAGTGACGGAGCGGAAGCCATATGCCCAACCGCCAGTACATGTCCAAACTACCGGGAGGTGGTTTGGACATGTACCAGCGGGAGGTGGAGGAGGTGGAGGTTCGGAAGACGCAGCTTGTAAAACAAATGCTCTGCACAAACCATGTTGTCTCGGCCCTACGTTTGACATAACATGTTGCAAATTTGTGAACCATTTGCATGAATGCTATGCTTGCGTGAAGGCATTAGACACGCGTCATCGGATATCTTTCCAACAAATGGCATCGCCCCGCGAGTGACATCTGAGCGGGTCCTCGTCAGCGTCGCTGACAAGGTAGTACGCCAACTGCCACCTCGCCGGCAACAACGACCACATTCCATGTGACGTAATCGAAAACGTGCAGAAGCCCAACTGTAGCATAAACCGAGGTGAAATTTACAGTCCATACTTCAACTGGCCAGCACTTCCAAGGTCACGTTCATTACGTTCAATTTGATACCCGGCCATGGCGTCCTCGCACCACTTGTCGCTGAAGGGTCGACCATTGCCGCCGTTGGAGAAATGGACGGGAGATGTGAACGATGCCTGCCACATGGACCTGTATGATGCGTGGGTCGGATGGGTTAACATCAAGCGCATGTGGGACTCAAATGGTCTTGGCCCATGTCCTGCTGACCCATACAACATGTGCTGGCTCATGGGTGTGAAACTGCCGCATCGCCTTCCGGCATGGTGCCCGCCTCACTGGCAGCCATGGGTCTATTCGGACCCACTGTGGTGTGCGAGATTGTAGACCGGGAAACTTTTGACAGGACGAAGAAGGTACGAGACGCGTTTCAATGATGAACCACTACTTCTTCTGAAGTTTATAAGTCACGACTTTTGCAGTTTGTACGTCTCTTGCATTGGCACACTTTTCACGTGGAAACATGTCTTCCTCGTTTCCGCTGAAGCTCCGATGTCGTCCCATGCCGCTGCTCCAGTTGTAGGATGGAGGTCCGGATGCCCCTCAGTTTGGTCCATGGGGTGAAATCCTTCCTCCACACCCCCGCATGAATCATTTTGATGCATGGGTCCAGTGGAACAACATCAAGAGCCTCTGAGACTCCAAGAACTTGGGGCCCCCTCCAAGTGATCCACTCGACATGTGCCACATCATGTGTGTGAACCTGCCACATTGCCGTCCTATCTGGTGCCCACCACACTGACAGCCCTGGGTTCAACCAGATCCTCTATGGTGTGCCAGACTCTGAACCACTTAGGCCAGTGGAGGACCGGGTACATTGTTTATTTTCTCATGACATTGTACATATGAAATCCCGGGTATTTTCGTACATTTGCAGTCTCAGTTAACACGCATATGACAGGTCCAACACATATGTATGAAATGAGTGCTGGAAATCATGAAACATAGCGGAAGTATGTCTTGGTCACTAACAACTTTGGGCATGGCGAATGGGCAGCCATGCCAGCCGTGGCATTGCTGTATGGTGCGCAAGACTATGACCATGTAGGACCATGAACGACCGGGTACATTGCTTATTTTGTCATGAAATTTCGTACCTGAAATGATGGGTATTGTAGTAATTTTGCGGTCTGCATTCACACGCATATGGCATTCCCCTCACATTTTTATGGAAGAAGTGCTGCAGAGCATGAAATATAGTGGATGCATTTCTCATTCACAAACAACTTTGGACATAGCGATCGTGACTGATACAATTATGTGCATACGAAGGTGTGTACTAAACATTATGAATTAACTGGGTAGGACACTTATAAGCAACAATCATTTTATACTTCCCGTACCCGGTAGTCCATGGACGTTCCCATAATTTATTGTACTCATGTGCCTGGTCTCTTCTTACATGGCAAGCCTCAATAGCACGGATCCCAGTGTACCACCATTTCAATGATGATTTTAAGCAAAGGTTTGGATAACATTTGCAATACTAGTGTATGCAACCTAAACATTACTCAAAAGGACCAGGCTTGCCGTTCAGTATCCAATGTTGCACTTGTGGGTAGCGTGTGCATCCAACCAATGATGTCACACATGGGGCACAAGTGCACAGATGTGCCAGAATTATGTGCACGATCGGGATTAATGATCATCCCTTCGTCAACTTCTTCATGAGCATCGTAGAACACTTCTTCTGGTGTGTAGTCCGGTAGAGCATCCATGTCAAAGGGTTCAGGGCACGTGCTGTAGTACAGCCTGACCTCAAAACACCTCCATTCCGTCTGCAACCTCGACGGCAAGTAACATGTGCTAGCTCCACACATAAACGAAGTGACCATAGGTATTGATGTTGCGGACAACGTGCACTCCACTGATTCCTGGTGGAAATATTTGAGAGAAGTTTATATGACTTTGTTCCATGCTTTTATACTTTGTAATGAAACATGGAGCACCTCTTTGTCACTACAGTAAAGTACATTCTTTCCTTAGTATAGTACTGCGACAAGTTAAGGGCAACGCAAGTCTGCACTTTCATTTTCACCATAGCATGAACGTGGAAATGAAAGTGCAGACTTGCGTTGGACCATGCACTTGGACTTTAATGTGAGGTTTTCCAAACCATGAGTACGGGAAAACCTCACATTAAAGTCCAATGTGAGGTTTGCCCTTAACCTTGTTAAGGGCAACACAAGGTTTTCCAATGCAAATGACTTGACACCTTTCAAAGGAAACAATGGCCTAGGATTCACAACCACCCCTAACACAAGCACACTAGCATGGTCATCACACATTGTGGCCGGCCACTGCCCATGTGGAGTACACCGTTCGCTCAGGACTTGGATGTGCTTTCATACTTGGGCTGCGGCCAACGAACACTCCATTGTACCCTGCACAATGACATGCCATTGTTGTTAGCAGAGTGTTCATGGCCTTCAAAGGAAGTGAAGACGTGCACATGAACCTAAGGACATGAGTACGGGAAAACCTCACATTAAAGTCCAAGTGCATCCATGCCTTTTACTGCGTGGCTCCCCACCTCTTCATCTGCCTCATCATCCGTGTGCTCTGGCCCTGCATCATCTTCTGCTGCCTTTTCTCCTACATCACCGTATACGTCATGTTCCAGTGCACCATACTGCTCTATGATTCTGGCACCTTCAGCGTCGTGCTCTTCCTACGTGAGCAGTCCGTTATGTGGCTCCGCCGCATACCCCAGGGAGTCCTCACTGCCACTGTCAGAGACATTGTCATCGAAGTCGTCTGCGGCTCCCTCTCCCACCTCCTCGTCTTTCGAGGATCCCCTGGGGTGTGCTTCAGGGTCGTCGTCCGACGCATCATTGTCGTCAGTTGCTGCCCCTTCCTCTCTCCCTGCCCCTTCTTCTCTCTCTGCACGTGCACCTGCTCCTGCTGCTGCTGCTTCACGTTCTGCTCTTAGCGCTGCTGCTGCTTTGTGAGGCCTATGTGCAGATGGGTTGGGACACCTTTTCTTTGTGTGACCCTTACGGCCACACTTCGGGCAGATGAAGTTCCGTTTCCGGAGCGGCGCACGCTCCATGCGGGCAGTCCTGGGACGACCACGGCCCCGCCGCGGACCTCGTTGCTCCCAGCCAGACGGTGCAGGTTGATAGAGTCCAGAGGCGGAGAGTGAGGGCATGGGGTTGCCGTAGGTGAGGCTCCAGTACCTCACTGTCTGCCCGCGGTTCACGTGCGCAGTCGGATCCTCACCCACCTCCATCATGATGGCACAAGCATGCTGGCATGGCTGGCCTAACTCGCGCCACCGACAACACTCACAATTTCCCATGGTGAGATCCACGTGCCGCCGGACGTTCGTTGGGCCACGAACCGTTGCCATGGACGGCCCCTCCATGACGACGTCATAGTCGCGTGCAACTACAGAACTGTGAAGCAGACATTTTGCGAGAGGTGGGACAAGAGTCTCGTTGCAGTTGGCTATCTGCTCGCGGCGTTGTCCCATGATGCCCTGCACAAAGTAGTACACTTGCAAGAAGCTGTAGAAGGAGTAGAGCTTAAAGAGGGACTTGAGACAGGCGTTCAACGACTCTGAAGCGTTGCTAGTGATGTGCACTCCGCTAGGAACAGGACACATGTACGACGTCCACTTCTGTAGTGGTATGCCACCCTACCCGTCTCGTCCTGGGATGAGGTAGTTCGCAGCACGTTTGCTGACTGCCCGCAGGTGACGTGATGCTCGGTGAAACTGCTCGTGGGTGAGGGCTTGTGCGCACTTCAAGGCCCAGTAAGCCACCTTCTTGCCGAACTTCTCCTGGATGTTCCATCGTAGATGCCAGGCACAATAAGTGTGGGTAGCGCCGGGCAAGTGTCTTACGAGAGCCTTCGCCAGGCCAACTTCTCTATCTAACACAATGACTGCACCTACAGAAGGCGCCGTGGGGTAAGCTTGTGCCAAATTCTTGCAAATCTACATCCATGTCTCCTCGTTCTCACTAGACACAAGTGCCCAGGCCATGGGGCATGCATGGTCGTTCGTGTAAAAAAAATTGCGCGACCAGCATCACTTGCTCGTGGCCGTTCTCCAGGAAGGTGCCATCCATTGTCATGATCCTCCTTGAGTAGTCCCAACCAAGGCGGGTGGCCCCGGGCGCCACAAACGCCCACTTAAACTTGTTTTGTGCATCCATCTCTACAATTGCATGTGTTGTTGGATCAACGCGTTTCAGCTACACGCCCACGAACACGAAATTTGTCAAACTTTGCAACGGGGAAGGAAAAACAGAGGTGAAGAGCAATGTGGGACCGGTGGCACAACATACCTCTTGACAGAGCGCAAGAAACATAGGCCATGATTTCGCCTTTGCGCCCATGAGTTGGGCCTGGGCCAGTGATATTACACGGTACAGCATACAGTTGGCCACCTGAATTCCCGCGGCTTCCTTAATGATGGCTGTCAGCGTCGCCGGAGGTGTTGTCGGATACCGCACCATTTGCGATGATATGTGCCTTGCAATCCACCTTGTGGTTCGGGCGGGGCTCCCACGGCCAATAGTCGGGGTGCAGCTGTGGCCTTCTGTGACATGGGACAGTTTCACCGCCCCCAGCTTGGAAGATACAACCACGCGAACGTTCCACGCGCAGCCACGTCTCACAGCCTCCACGCAGCATACATCGATCCGGCCAGGCTCGCTACACACCCACTGAAGGCCGAAGCCGTTTGCTACAATCTTGTCTACGATTGCCGCCCTGCAGGCAACCATGTTGCGGAACTTTTTACCCTCGATGAGCTCGTTACCTTCTGCCTTTCTTTTCTTGGTCGTGCCGTCGGGGGAGCTGTCTGACGTACTTGCAAAAGGAAAGGACAGATAGTTCGGCAAGCATTCAGTTCATGTCATAGCGGATTCGAAACTGTGGGCAGGAAGCAAGTAGGAAACGGCATACGACAACATGTGCGTGAACAAGTATGAAGACCGCACATCCTGTAGAGCGGACATGCGATGCCACATGATCAACAAAGACGCAAAAAAATAGGAGACATATATTACCCGTGGAGCCACTAGGACAGAGAACACGGTGCCTTACCCAGGACTATGTGTAAGGTGGAGTCTCGGTCTGGCCCGGGAGCTTGCCTCCATCCGAAACAACCGCATGTTCTCTGCAGCTTCATCTTCCAACCGTCTTTCCCATTCCTCATAGTCCTGATCTCTGTTCAGCCATAAGAAGTGTTCTTCTTCGACACCTGATTCACGGTTGAAAACGTGGTATGCCGGACTCTGGGGCTGAGCTTGAACCGGCGGTGGAAGAACTCCGTGCTCGGGAGGCCGATAGGCGCGTTGCTCAGGTAGTGGTGCAGTGGGTGGTGGTGATGCAGCGGGTCGTGCAGCTGGTCGTGTAGCGGGTCGTGCAGCGGGTGGTGTAGCGGGACGTGCAACGTGTGGTGTAGCGGGTGGTGCAGCCGATAGTACAGTAGAACGTCCAGCGGGTGGTGCATCGGGTGGTGCAGCGGGTGGTGCAGTGGGTCATGCAGCGGGTCGTGCAACGGGTGGTGCAGCGGGTCGTGCAACGGGTCGTACAACACGTGGTGCCGCAGCTGGTGCAGCCGGTGATACAGTGAGTCGTGCAGCAGGTGGTGTCGTAGTTCGTCCAACGCGTGGTGCCGCAGATCGTGCATTGGGTGGTGCAGCGGGCGTCGACTCGACGGGTAGTGCAGCCGGCGGCGCCACATCCACGCCAATGGGACACCATCCCGCTGCCGTCGGTGGGTTCCGCCGTCCATGGTTGCGCCGCCTTGGGTGTGAAGGAGCAGACAGAGTTGTTGTGCCTGTTGCCAGCGAGGCAACATGACGAGGAGGTAGCGCGCGTGGCACGCGAAACTGAGACGCCACGGGCAACCCACCCTGGCCGGTGGAGATTGCCCGTCCTCGTGTAAGTGGGCCTAGCGGATGTGACAGCGCGGCAGTTGTATGACGTACTACCTCAGCATATGGGCGAGTGGGCGGGCTTGTGGAATCTGTACGCACCGGTCGGAGGCGTCTGCCCGAAGTGCCCGGAGGGCGGAGGCGTCTGCCTCCGCCTTCCGGGCACTGCCCCGGGTCTGGGGCGCCATTGCGTCAAGAATGGGTACATTGGCATTTTTTTGGCAAAATATATTGCTCACGTACCCTGCAATTTGACTCACCTCGCTTGATCAGGAGAGAGAGCGCCATGTTGACGCTCCACCGCGAACACACCAATTCCCGGCATCGTCGCGACTCTGCTTCGGAGAAGCCGAAATGAAATGAACACTCTGGGGGGGGGGGGGGGGGGGGGGGGGTGGTCGCTACCCACCGTCCATGCTCACGCTGAAGCTCACTTCCGCCAATGCATGTCAAGGACCATTACATCGTACGTGGACAGGTTATGCAGCCCATCCGCATGCAATACACTCGTGCGACATGAGACGGAGCTGACTGGAGCGCCTCCATTTCCGCACATGCAGGTTCGGGAGCCGGGCTGGCATCTGCTCATGCAGGCCGTGTTTCATCCATCGTATTGTTTACGTGTGTACGTAACGTCAGCATGCCGTAGAAGAAGCATCCTTGAAGCCACGGGGAGAGCTCTATTCTTAAGGAAAAGCAAACATCTTTGCGACCATACCCGGCGAGCAAACTACATACATGTTGGCGCGACAAATCTGCCCTTTGCGACCATCCTTCGGATGGGCAGGTGAAGAGGTCAACGACAAGAGATATGAAACTGGATGGTACGTAAGTTGCTTCATAGCACATAGTCATTTCCCCCTGATCTCCATGAGCTGTGGAGCAGTCGGTGTGCAGTGACAAACGCACAGAAAAGGCCACGTCAGCATCACACCGAACTACGTCCATCCAGTGCATGGAGCTGTTGGAGAAGCCATGCCCGGCCTTTCTGCATGCATTGATCCAGTCCTTCGGCCGATGGACCAGAGGACCGATTGCAACCACCGCTTGCTTGTGTGGGTCGCGCGGCTCCCCTCCACCACAGCAGCGCTCACTTGGCGAACACATCGCTGTGTTGAAATTCACCACTCGGCGCCACATACAGCTCCCCGTCGTGCGCGACAAACGCAGTGCCTTCCGCAGCAAAGGGTGCAGCAGGCTGTTGCGGCCCTTGCTGATGGGCACGAGAGCCCGCCGATCCCGCGCCAAGGGGGGAATCGAGCAGGTTGTAGGTGCCCTGCTGCTGCTGTCCTTGTCCCCCCGATCGCAGAAGGGCCTCCCCTCTGGAGAACTCCTCGTCCTCCTGGTCGCCCACGTCGAAGAAGACTTTCCTGTTCCCGCTCCCTGCTTGACTGCCACTGTTGCCCCCTCCAGACATCGCTCCCGACTGCCCCATCCCGAGGCTCATCGCTGGCCCGGCCCGTCGGTCTGATGTGCCCCCTCCCCCGCCCCCACGCTGCTGCTGCCTCATTTCCACAATCTGCGACAGCAGCACCACCACCTGCGGCATGGCCGGCCTGTCCGAGGGCCGCCTGCAGCAGCAGTGCATCGCCAGCCGCAGAAACATCTCAAACTGCTCCGCAAAGGGGGAACCGGGGCCCATCCCCACGGCAGGCCCCGCCGAGTGCGTGCCGGACTGCCAGGTGGATGCCGTGGCTGCACTCGTGCTGCTGTGTGTGCTGAAGCTGCTGCTGCTGAATGGAGAGAGAGGGCCGTTGCTGTGGACGGTGGCGCTGCTGCTGCCGTTGGCGTGGGGAGGGGTGTGGGGGCGCAGCAGCATTGGGTCGGCCACGCTGAGAATGCCTTCCGCATTCGCCTTTGCTTGAACCTGACCACATCGCATGACCAGGGGAACGGGGAGGAGAGAAAATAGAGCCACGAGCAGAAGAAGAAAAGACATCGCAGTACCGATTTTAACACGACCATGGCACTTCGCAAAGGATGCAGACGCCCTGCGGTGCTTGTGTAGCACAGGAGCGCTCATCTTTACTCAGTGGACACTTGGAAGAAAGCTCTGGCGGGCCGCACCCACAGCAGGCTGCCGGCAAAAAAGGGGTGCAGAAACACATCCGCACAGCACTCAGAGATCTCGCCGGCCTCGCAAACACCCACTGCTGCTTCTGTCGCGACCGCCCCACCGCTGCTGCTGCTGCTGCTGCTGCTGCCTCTATCACAATGTTCCACCCCCCACCCTCCCACCGCTCGTGGTCACGACATCAACGCAGCACCACAGCGACAGCCACAGCGCGGCACGGCGCAAGCTAGGCACCATCGTGTGCTGGCCTTCACGACACCCAGAAGGCGTGCGCATGCGTGTGCTCGTGTGTGCATGTGTAACACGTACCGCCGCACGGATATGTTGGCCGTTGTCAAACACACGCCTCCCTGTGGCTATCTCCAGCAGCACGACACCGAAGCTGTACACGTCCGACTTCTCCGACAGGAGATCGGATAGATAGTAGTCTGGGTCCAAGTAGCCCTGTGGCAGACAGTGACGGAGCATAATGAGGGTGGGAGGGGGGGTGAGGGGAAGGGGAGGGAGGGGGGAAAACACCTCACTTTCATGGCGACAGAGGCTGGCGAGAGGCCTTGAAACAAGACCACGATGTGCAATGGATGGCAACAGTCTCCTAATTGTTTCAAATCTGAAATAAGAAACAACATGGTGCGAGGACCCAGAGAAAAGGGGGGGGAGGGGGGAATGCGAAGGGCGGGTAGAAAGGTTTCCTCGAAAAAAGCCCAGTGAAGGACACTTCATGAAGCAAACCTCGTCGTTACTTCTTGAAACAACAAGCAAACTTGTTGCAGCAAGGGGGGGGGCATGCGTGCGCGGGCGCGCGCGCGCGCCCGCGCGTGCGTGCGTGCGTGCGTGCGTGCGTGCGTGCGTGCGTGTGTG